>JBBPQD010000321.1:0-13300 GCA_038092355.1 Caloboletus inedulis
CGGTCAAGAAGCAGAGACGGGGCTAGAGGCAGGCTTGATGGCGAGGAGGTTTCCGCACAAGCAAGTCGTGTCCTGCAAAAGGGTATTGGCTGGCTCCTTGGAGCAGATGACAATGCTTAATCCCTGGTAAAGGACCCGCAATCATTACATATGCCCATCAGCATACATGATCTTATGTATGGTACTTGAGAGTATATGCATTTAAAAATATATATGCACACTGGACTGAAAGCCAAACGAACAAAACGAGGGAAAGAGACAAGTGATAGAGGGTGTAATCTCTTTGAATGAACGGGAGGGGGGTAGAACCATGAATAGGATAAAACCAATAAAAATAAAAAAAAGGGCGTGATGCTGGCGAGAATACACCCCTGTGGAACTAGACGCAGGATATAAGATGTGCTGTGGCATGTACAATATGTTCATTGCCACCACACGATAACCAAGAAATGACACTCAACGCATCTATCCGCGATACAAGAATCGAAAGGAATGAAACCAAACGTGTGGATGTTTTAGTTTCCGCTCGCAAAACGTGCTGTGTCGCCAGTGCGAGCCCTAGGCCGGTTGACGATGCCAACCTTCTTTCGCTGTTGCTCGTCTGAAGGTGAAGCGTGGCGCCTTTGTGGTTCTCCTCGACCACAGATCTCGCAGTATACCTGGTGGTCTGCTGCTCGGAGATCCTCCAGTTCGGAGGTCAGGTCTCTGATCTGTCCGCGCAACTCCAAAATTTGTTGCTGCCAAGCCTTCTTAGCGGACACAAGTTGATCTTGTAATTCTTTGATGGTCAAATACTCCTCCCCCTGCGTCTCTACTGCGGTCGCCGATGCATCATCGCTGCGGCGCGTGGAAACGGGCGTGAAGGGGGACAGCGCAGTGCCTGAGCTCTCGGCAGAACTCGGTGTATGGACATCATGTGGCAGTTCTTCCGCGGCACCTGCTACAAAACCAGCAAAGTGGGAGCTAAAGGAGGTGGACACAGGTCGAAGCTTGAGGCCCGGGAAGTCGGTGTTGCCTGGAGGAGCACTCTGCGGAACAGCATGGGGGAGAGGTAGTGGTGGTGTGAAATTCAAGCTCATTGGTGAACTTTGCCCCGCAACCAAGGTAGGAATACTATGATCCGAGGTTCCGGTAACGATGGAGAGTGAAGGTGGTTGCCGTCTGCGTGAAGAAGGCCCCTTCCAATCAAGGCCATCACCACCGGATGAAGCACTGTCTGTCGAAGCCAACGTAGCGTTACTCGCGCCTGAGCTCAACGGCGGCGAAAGGGAGGGTTTTGCTGCCTTTGTAAGCGTGGTCTTCGAGGTCTTTCCAGTCCCATGGATTTGCAAGCTTTGTTCACCATATACATCAGCAAGGGGAGGGATCGGCGGGGGTGGGTTTCTTTCTTTCTCTCCTTCTGAATTACGACCACTGAAAAGCCGCATGAACCCACTTTTCTTATGTTTGAGCGCCCGTCTAGAAACAGCACTCGTGGAAGATGAAGTGGCGGATTCCTCCTTCGTCTCAGTAATTTGAGACTGAGATGGAGCAAGTGGGATGGTGTTGTGTCGAGTCCCGATACTAGTTGACCGAGCACGTGTACGAGCCAGTATACCAGCGATGTGCATCTCTTCGGTTTGGTCTTCTATTTTCTCGGGTATATCGTCTGAGCTGAGAGGGGGTAGCTTTGATCGAGCAACTGTAGTGTGAACTGTATTGCTACGGAATCTCTCCCTCGCCTGCGCTTCTTGAAGGGAGATGAGAGTGACAATGGGTGATCGAGGATTACTCCGGCTAGGACCATCAAAACCGACAGGGGGTGGATGTAGAGACAAAAATCTAGTGTCACGATCAACATAGCTAATGTCGCCCTGGCGAAGGACGGAAACTGGAGAGGAAATTTCTTTGCCGTTGACGCGGGGATTTCCCTGTGGAGGATCGCGGGAGGTGAATGATGTAGAAGATGTCTCGTTGGAGATGACTGAAAACGCTGCAGATCTGGTACTGGTCGAGTCGGTGACAGTACTGTTGGAGTCACTTCCGCTCATATCCCCCAAGATTGGGTGATTAGAGGGCACCGTCTCGGGAGATGGGGTAAATGGAAAGACCAAATCAGGGTTAGCGTAAGGGTGTACAAACTTGTCGTGAGACTGTCGTTCTTGATGTAAAGGAAAGTGAGATGATTTCGCGCTGCGCTCGTTGCCAATGGGGGAAGCATCAGAGGATGAGGGAAGCATAGGAGCACTTTCGAGGGTCATCGACGGAAGAACCGTTCCATCCAAGCTAACGGTTTGAGTCTGAGCGAAGTAGTGAGAGGGTTTTGGATAGTTGGTCGCGCGTGCGAAGCTCTCGCGGCGCACAAACGCGGAAGCAGCAGACGACAAGGATGAGGTCGACATGGATTGGCCCGCAAGATCACTGTATTGAACATCAGTAAAACAGGAATAGGATACTAGAATTTCCTATCGACTCACTACAGGGCACCGCGAGAACTAGAGTAGTTTCCCGCAGTGATCTCGAAAGAGGAGGTCGCCGAGGAGGTTGCGAAGACCTGTGAGCATGTTGAATCGACACTGGGTCTGCTGGCAATGGAAGAGCCTCTTGTAAAAGTGCGGATGAGATTGTCGGCTCTGGAGGCCTTCCTTTTGAGCTTGCTCCCGATCCCGATCATGGCAGACCTGGAGCTGTTGTCTGACTCCTCGCCGTGCGGGATGACATTGTCAGTCTCCCAAGGGGCGCGAGAGTGAAACCTAATCTTAGGACCCTGGAGGCTTATTCGGTGCGAGACGTCATCAGTGCAGTCATCGACGTCGGACTCATCCTGGACGTCTTCGGCAGAGAGAGAGCGTATGGTAGAAGCTGTTTCGTCGTCGAACTCTCGGCAACCGGAAGAGTCAGAGAGGCGAGAGAAGGACGCGGTGTCAGAGTGCACGTCGGAGTCGGGAGAATGATAGACATGGCTGTAGACTGAGGGGGAGTCGGGAAACTCGGTGAGAGACGGGAAACGGGCACGGTGATGGGGATGGGAATGGGAATGGCCCAGGTAATGGCGGCGATCAGAGAGGGACCCGGGGATGTTCTCGTGAGCGTCCGACATTGGGGAGCGCGACGACGCCGCCATCGTCGTACAAGATCTGCCAACGACCGTCTGAGACACTGCGAAGGACGCGAAGGGACACGAGCCAGTTTCGAGACAAATAAGCCCCAAGTTACATAAAAACCTCATCATCTTTTTCTCATGCAGCTGACAACTTGCGACACGAACCCATAATGGACTCGCATACACACTGCGAGCACAAGGACCTCACCGCGTCTGCCAACGGTCGTGTGTCGGGAAAGTCGTGGAAGCTCCCAAAGACTGCCACTGCGTACGGAACATCGCCTCCTTCGTACTGAGCTGATGTTTTGATCCAACCACCCATCAGTCGCTCACAGTCCTCCGCAGGACGCAAGACAAAATGGCATGTGCGGATGGAAAAAACCAAGAGTGAACACGCCGTCAAAAAGCTCGAGTCCGAGCTCAAGCAGGAGAAGCAGATTGAAAAACAACGGTGAGTTCCCCTCCATGGAGTATTACATATACCACAGACTCGTCTCAGGAGAAGGGAGATAACCCTCCAACGCCAGAGGGCAAGCGAAGAACGGCGCAGGTTGGAGCAAGAAAAAGCCGTTGTACATGCCGCGTCTCCTCTCCGACTTGATGTGCTTCTGACATTTGTGTAGATGGGTGCGAGGAAATCTGCCCGACTACGACGCAGAGCTGGACGCACCAAGAAAATTAACGGTTGAGGATATCGTCGCAACTGTCACAGCGATAGACGTAACATCTGTCAAATATATCAAGTGTAAACACAAGACGAGGCGATACTATAGCGCCCATGTCATGTCTACCTCTCCATCGTTCACAAATGGCTTGTCCAACCCTGCGATAACACTGTCGCACAACGGACAGCTGCTTGCCAAGACATCATCCAACTCTGCCCGCAGCTTCTCCGCCTGTTTTTCACCATCTTTATTTGGTCCCTTCTGACCATTACTGGTACCTATACCAGGTATCCACCCAGGAGCCGAGACGACAGAAGCGAGTGCATCCGGTAAGATCAAGTCTCGTAGCCGATCACCGGCAGAGAGGATATTCCGTCCAAGTGAACCCGCTGCCCTGGTGCCGTTCTGGAGTGGGCTAGTAAAGTTTGCCGAGAGCAACGTGCGCTGTCGCGATGGCTGCCGCACATTACTGGAAGACGTCGTGACCAGATGGTCCCTCGGGCCTATCTTCTCAACATCTCTAATAAGTTCCGTCTGCAGAATGAGAATCCGTCTGAGAGCATGAGCAGGCAAGTACTCTTTCGCCTGGAAATACAGAGGTCAAGTGACGAGCATGGCACGAACACATACAAACTTACCAGTCCGATCAGACAATCAGCATGAAATGTGTGTTGACAAGGGAAAATGTAGGATTGCCTAGTCAGCAAGAGCAGTGCGCAGACGGAGCATCGCTCTCCCGCGTCAATAGTAACGAAACGGTTCTTCAGCTCGACAATATCCTGCTTGATCGACTCCGCAGTGCGCGTAACATCATCCATCTCCTTCTTCAGGTCATCGATGTGAGCCGAGTACCCTTCCAGGGCGTGCGCAATTTCTTCTTTGAAGTCATCAATGACGACGAAATCCGGGAAGAAAGGCAGAATATCTTCGATTTTGAGCAGGTCGGTATCTTCTAAGAATCGCATTGCACTGACCCAGAAAAGTAATTAACGAGTGTGTCCAATCCAGGCCAATTGCGACTCACGTTTTGATATCTTGCTTGTCCTGTACGACATATCGAGCAATCTTCAACCAAAGCTTCTTCCTTAGCTGAGGATCATCTTCTGGCATATCAGCGTTTATCTTTGCTAGTTCCAGGTCGCCCTTTTGCAGAGCAAGATCGACACTGTTTTCATATAGACCCATCTTCGAGTAGATATGCACGCAGGGCTGTGTCCGACCCGCTTTCTTGCACAACCGCAGAGCATAATCCAAGTCATAGTATGGTTTGCCAGTGAGTGGATTAGAAGGCGCCGTCACAAGGAAACGTAACAGAGGGCCGTCATCGCCAGCGGGACTTGAGGACGAGGAGACGTGAAATGTCACCAATAGATTATGAACAGTAGAAGAGGTGTTGTGTTGGTTGAAGACAATATGGTTGAGATATCGCACCGCTTGGTTTGGTACCAATGGATCGCGGGGAAGGTGCTGTAGTTGCAAGAGGGAGGGTATCAGTCGCAAAGGGTCCAGAGCTGACTGCTTGAGCCATGAGTCAATCATTGCTTTCGGCGCATGTCTGGTAAGAACTGGGCCAAAACGATAGTAGAGCTCTAGATTCGACTAGTACAATTAATTTCTCGGTCGGTACACCAGCGTAGATCAATGAACAAACCTGACGATTGAGTGTGTCGATAGCCTTCAACCAATCTTCTTCGAGTATCCAATGTTGAATAACTCGCTCATAATCTCCAACTACGGTTGCGTAGAAAAGTAGCATGTCCGTTCGCCCGTGGGATTGTATGAGCTCGTAGACGGTGTTACGATCAAGGTTTGCCTATCGAGAAATCTGAGACAGCAACCAGGACTGGGTCAAGGGGACCAACCTTGTAGGTCTCGAAGAAGTGACGGAGATCCTCTTCAAGGATGGTACGCTCTGCCTGCATGTTCTCAACATCACTGGTCGCAACTTCGCATGCACAGATATCATCCAGTTCGTCGCATTTACTAAGATAGAACTCCACAAGCCAAGTTGCTAGCATCGTCCGTGCCGTCAGGTCCTAGTAAAGCGCATCTAAACAAGGTACGAAGTCTCCACAATATCCCAACTTACAGTTTTGCGAGTCCGCTCTAAGCGGCTGATCAGGTATGACCGGAGTGCGTCCCGCTCCCCGACGTCCAGAAACTTGAGGGTCACCTCTTCAAAAGAGACTGAACACTGTGTATAGCACTGAGCCGCTTGGAAATATCGTTTTTCCTCAAAGAAAGCATGAGCCTGGGCAGAAAGAACTTTGTCGCGTTGACCGACAGTCTAATGAAGGGTTGTCATCGCCATTCCTCATCTTAGGCAGTGAAACTCGCCTTGGCATATCGCAACGCGATGTCGAAGTCCCGTTGCGCGAGATATATTTGCCATACATCACGACTCTCGTTTCCAATCACCAGCTCAAATATCGACTGGTCAGTATAAACCCAATACGTCTTACGAACAGGATCCGCCACAAGCCCCTTGATTGTCTCGTTTGGTCTCTGTAGTACCTTGAGATGCATGCTTCAGCTGTACATGACCGTGCTCACCAGCGGGATGACATCCTCGTAGGTCTGTTTCCCGTTCAGTGTGCATATTCCTACGATACGATCTCTGTAAAGCAAGATGAAGTGAAACTCGGTGAGTAAAATTGAGGTGGGGGCTTCGGGATGCAGTTGTGAGGCAGGGGACTCGGGGGACGACGGCGGAGGGTAGGGGAGGAGTTGCGTCGAATCAACGTGATCGTCAGAATTCAGGTCAAAGTTGAGAGTGCCATGATAGATCCCCGATGCTGGACCAAATGGCGTTAATGAACAAGATGTTGTTGGCCGCGGGGAACACTGACCTGTCATCCAAGCGAGAGTCTTGGGCAACGAGAGAGCCTGATCTGAATTTGGCGTGAAGAAATGCAGTTCCGAATATTGCAAGTCTCCAGGTAATTCAGATATCTCTTCGTCGTCTCAGTCTAGGACATCATGGAATAATCCGGAGACTCACTCGGGGTTGTTTCTCGGTAGATAGCGAACAAGGAGGAAAAAAGGCGACCTCCATCATCTGAGTGCCGGTCCAGTGTGCCAGTAAATTGGTAGATGCGCGAGGGTGTGGTCACAATCACTAGTGCGTTTCTATAATCAACCGGAGGAAACAGCTCGAATTTGATGCCGGTGATTGGAGCTTTCTCGGGTAACGAGAAGAGCAACTGCAAATAACGTTCTTGCGACTTGAAAAGATCCTCTCCTGCATCGAGGACTGCTTCGAAAATACCACCACTACGCGTTCCAAACAAGAATTCTTTGGTTGATAGGGAGTGTGATGACGACAACAACGCTGCTTTGTTCCACGCAATGCTCTCGATGACCAATTTGTTGAAAGATTTCAACGGTTTTGGTTTCTTCCATCCGCGGTATAGATACCAGTTCTCGCCTTGGAGGGACGTGATGACAAGATGTCGACCGGAGGGGTCGAGGAATATCTTGTGTATCGACATTTCCGTGGGCTTGCGGGGAATGGGAATCTGAAGAACTTGTTCCGCGTGCGAGAGCTCGATAAGAATGATGAGGTTTGAAGATAACGCCATTGCTAGGACATCGGAGGAGACAGCGAGGGAGACCAATGGAGCAGGAAGTGTGTATTGTACTCTGCCAAGGTCGAAGATGGGTGCATCGACGGGGGCGGAAGCGGGGAACTGTGCATCGACCTGGGCTGAGATTAGTTACTTGGAAGGTCACAGAGCGCGACACTGACAGAGACAGAGTGGACGGGACCTGCTAGCTGGTCGTCGTACGGGAACGGTTCGAAGCCATCGAACTGGACGTGGGGCAATGGAGAGCGTGAATGGCCGGAGGGTGCTGCATGCTCGACGACTGAAAGGGATGGTGAAAGAATGTCGACTTTCAAGTTTGCTCGTACGACTTACATTCATCGAACATGGTCGCAGTCAAAGTTTGCCTTAACTGGCAGCGTGCGCACGCTTAATAACTATCACTTCAATGACCCGTCCCACTCCCAGGATCTTTCTCATTCGACACGGTCAGTTTATACATACGTATACATCCACGAGCGACGCTGACGATGCCCCAGGCGAAACCGAGTGGTCTCTGAATGGGTAAGCCCTCCCCTGCTTCGCTGTCTGATCTCTCACCCTCGTCTACTGAATAGACGGCATGTAAGCCTAGTTTCGAGATATAATATCTCCACCTCGCACTGAGCTTCGTTGATCCCAGACAGGGCGGAGTGACATCCCCCTCACAGCTCGTGGCGAACGGCAAATCAAGGAGAAAGCGCCGCTTTTAGTCGGCCAAGGCCGTCAGTACCTCCTGAAACGATCAACAAGTCTTAACTCGATTCGCAGGAGCTCTTGACCCGAGGGACCTCGGTTTTGTCTTCATCTCACCGCGCATTCGTGCCCACAAGACGTTCCATCTCTTGTTCGAACACTTGCCAAAGTTCCCTGATCATGTCATAACTGAAGAAACGCGTGAATGGGACTATGGTGATTACGAAGGGCTCTTCAAGGAAGAGATTCTGGCCAGACAGCCGGGCTGGGACATCTGGAGGGATGGGTATGTATCCCGATCAGACCCATCAAAATGCTTCATAACCCTGATCACTAGTTGCCCCGGGGGTGAGAGTGCGGACGATATGCGCTCTCGCGTTGATGGCATGATTGCAAAGGTCAAGCAGACTTGTAGATCTGCCCTGATGTCCAACTGAGATCACACAGGTTCGCGAGTATCACCGCCAGTATTTCGAGGAGGGTAAAGGCGCTCGCGACGTCCTTATCGTCGCTCATGGGCACTTTAATCGCGTGTTCATTACGCGATGGATCAAGCTCGACTTGGCACTTGGTATGATTGCCTGCGTTGACACGAGTCTGACGCGCTGACTCTGGTGCAGGAACACACTTTAATGTTGAACCTGGAGGAGTGAGACGCTCTCAATCTTGCGCAGCACCGTCGATCACTGGTCGCTGATGTTGCCAACAGGTTTCTGTTCTGTCATATAACCACAGGTCGCTCGATGAGCCTGCGCTGAGTGCGCTGAACCTGTACGCGGATCTCGAGTAATGCTAGTTTTTCCATGTTTATGTATGTGTAAATGCGACGAGTTACGTTGCGGCTATTGGCAGTCAGCTCTCTCGTTGTTTTCTTGTTTTTTTTTTCCGCTTTCTTTCTTGAGACTTTATTTCCTCTTCCACTCGTTCAACCAGCACCTCGAACCTGCCGCCATGATCATGGCCGACGTCCAGCTGATCTCTGCAACTCATGACTCGCAAGTTTCCCTTGACACTGTCCCCGCGTCTCAGGACCCCGCGTCTGACCCTCGCGGGGAACACGAGGCTTCTGACGTGGTAGATCAAGATCCTAGCGCACAGGTTGAACAGGATGTTGTACATGGCAACGCCGAAGTTGAGCCTGGGCTAGATGAAAGTGTAAAAGACGTACGCGGCGACCTCCACGAAGCCACCCAAGAGGACGTCTTTACCGAGCCTGGTCCTGCTTCCATCACAGAGGCGCCCAAGAAACCCGATGTCCCTTCCAAACGCACAACCCCTGCAAGCAAGGACAAGGCCACGGTGCTTGCCAAGTCCGCTTTCGGCAGAGTAAACTCATCCACGCCGACAGACAAGAAGGTGCGTTGGGCGTGCTTTATGCGCACGCTTGCTTCATTTTAACCATGTGCTGGACAGGCTTCAAATTCTGCCACGTTTGGTGCTGGCAATGCCAAAGCAGCCCCTCCAGGCAAGACCACTATTGCATCTCCTTCTTCCCCTCTCTCCAAAACCGCTACCGCTACACCACCCGCCGCAAAAAAAACAACTACCACATCTTCTGCGAATCCAACGAAGACTGCGACGATGGCTTCATCTAGAGGGTCAAGTTCTGGGCCCGCTCCACCCAGCAGGAGATCATCTATGCTCCCGCCGAGGGCGCCTTCTGCGACTGGAGCTCCGCCACCCAAATCACGCACTTCAACTTTGCTGGCATCGCTGGCATCTTCTACTTCATCCAGACCTCCTCCTACCGAGGTGAATTCGACCTCTCGTCCATCCGTTGTTTCTCCAGTTGGCTCAGTTGCGTCCTTGAAGTCTAATGCAACCGGCAGTGCTACCGTCTCCGCCACTGCCGCCCCACCTTCTCGCCCTCGTGCCGCTGTTTCAGAGGCCGTGAAGAGGACACCTTCCAGCTCAAGACAGAGCTTGCCCCCCGCTGCTGCGCCGCCTCTGCAAGCTCGCACAATGCGGCCAATGGGGTCAATCTCTTCCATACGGGAGGTTCGTGACGACGGAAAGGCGCTTGAAGATCTACAAGAAAAGGCATGGCATTGCTCTCGAATGTTATAGACTCCCATGTTCTGACATGCCGCACAGTTAAGGGAAGCGAATGTGAGCCTCTCCGCCAAGTCGGATGCGGTGGCTACCCTCGAAGCCAAGATCTTGCAACTTGAAGCATCCCTTAGCGAAGCTCTAGTTGATGTCAGAACTAAGACATCATCTATCGAGCGACTTCAAATCAGCAAACAATCGTCGGATGCTGACATTGGTAGTCTTAAAGCTCGCTTGCAACAGGTGCAAGCGGATCACTCTCATGACCTAGTTGCGCTCAATTCCGCCAGTGAACAAGTAAGATTCTTGTCATTCGATGCTGCTTCCCTCTGATATTTGTATCGTAGCTCAAAAATGCGAACGAGTTGGTAGCAAGCCAAACCGAAAACACCAAGAACCTCGAGGCGCAGGTTGAAACATTGCGGGCGGATATTGCGGCTGCCCAGGAGAATTTCGAGTCCCTCCGGTCTTCGAGCGATCATTCAGCGGCTGAGGCTGCGGCAGCTGCGCAGATGGAACGTGAAGCTTTCCTCAGGGCCAAGGCTGACGTTGAAACCATCACCGCAGAAGTGAATGGTCTAAGAGCTGCACACGACAGAGCTGTTCAAGATGCAGAAACGAGGTCCAGCGAATCACTACAGCGCGCGGCTGAGGTAATCGCTCTTACTGCTCAAATTAGCGAACTGAAAGCGGAAAGAGAAGAGAGCGCGGCCAAGATCTCCGAACTGGAAGTTGAAATTCTGGAGCTGAAGGAGAGTCAAGAGAATGCTGAGGATGAGCACAAGAGAACCTTTGTCCACCTCCAAAAGTTAGAAGCAGAGCTCACGGTGGCCGCTGCTGCCACGCAGCAAGTTCTACGTGATGCCGAAGCTCGGGAGGCGGAAAACACGCAGAAGGTCACCGATGCTGCTTTGCGTCACGCCGACGAGGTGCAGCTCATTCAATCTGAACTCGCCACGGTCATTGCCGAGGTCGAGGTGTTAAGGGCCGAACTTGGTGCCGCCCACGCTGCTCACGACGAGACGAAGTCAGCAGCCCATGCATCCGCCGAAGCACGCGAACAGGAAATGGAAGAAGCCGAGCAATCATACCTCTCGAAACACATTGAACTATCGGAAGAAATTAAGCGGCTTACCGCTGAGCTTGAGGTGAGTACGCCCTGGTGCATGAGTGCAGATCCTCGATAACATACCTCAACAGGCGGAGGAGGCGAAGTATTCTGCTAAGGTTGATGCCGTGAGGGCTGAACATGATCAGCTCCTTCAAGAGGCGTTTGAGCGAGCCAAGGCAAGTAAAGTACTTGCACCGATTATATAGGCTAACACAAACTACAGAACGAGGCAGGAGAAGTGCATGGCCAGGACCTCCAGGCGCTACGTGCCGAGTCCCAAACGACCATTGAGCAACTCCGTGCTGCTCATCAGTCTACCGTGAACAATTTCCAGGCAGAACATGAAGCTATCCTCGAATCTCAAGTTAGCGCTATTGAAAAGCAACTCCATAGCCAATCGCTCGAGCTTCGCGCCACCCAGGACGACCTCTCTAAGACGAAGGCCGCCTTAGACACTTCACGTGCCGAGGCTGAGGGCCTGAGGGCACAGCTCGAGGACGCCCGCGTCAGCTTTATAGCAGCCTCCGCCAACGTCGATCAGGCAACCGAGGTTGAGCGTCTCACCAAAGAGATTGCCAACTTGCATGATGAAAATGTCATGCTGAACGATGTCTTGGCTGCTACGAAGGAGTCTCTCTCAGAGATGTCAACGAACCACTCCAAGGAGCTCGAGGAGGCGGCACGGATTCGTGTGGAGGAAGTAATGAGACTCGGTTCCATCCACGACGGGGAGCTCAGTACGCTGGCAGCTCAGAAATCCGAGCTAGCATTATCGCTGTCCGATTTGGAGGGTGAAATTGCGACGCTGAAGGCTCAACTGGCTGCTGTCGAACCCGCTATGGCTCCAAGGAGCAACGGTACTGTCCATGCGTCTGCCACGACCGTGACACGGGACGAGTTGCAGAAGGCCCACGAAGCACACAATTTGAGAATGCATGACCTACAGGCTGAGCATGACCGCGCTGTTAGGGGGCTGAGGATGGAGGCCGATACACTTCAGGCGCGGCTGGATGAAGTTCAGCAAGATGTTGCCCGGAAATCGATGGAGATCCAATATCTGGAACAAGAACAAGAGGAAAGTCAAGATTCGATCACTCGGTATGTTAAGGTCTTTGGATTGCAGAGTTTATTCGGAGTAGTGATTGCGCTGGCCGTGATCTTTGATTTCATCTAACTACGTTGCTTCATCATGGCGGTCTCTACTATATATTTTCTTGTGTCATCCTTCTTTTGATTTGATCGGATGATCCCCATTGGAACTAAATTATTGACTGCGTCTCGCACGTTTTCTTGCAGATTGAAGGCAGACCTAGAGGCAATGAAATCGGCAGCACCATGATCGAACGCCCAACGGGAGCTACGCCTCCTCCATCTGTTTCAGCCTCGTGGATTCGGTGCGGTTCCCATCCCTCTTTCTCGTGGCACGATGGCCGTTCATACCCAAGTGATTCGACTCTCTCAACGCCAAGTTTAATGGTCACAGGACGGTTTTTATACTCTAATGTCTGATTACATTCATGGAGACTTCTAATGAGTTGGCGTGTACTTTGGATGCATAAACAATAAAAAATATTTCAATATTTTACTGCTCGGCTGATATTCCTAAAAAGGCAGCAGCAACTTGCCCGTGTGGGCCCATTTTAGATCCCGGCACAGGCAAAACCAATCTTTGTCTCCACCTTCACCTTCTTTCTCTTCCACCCTCACGATGGCAATTCAAAAGGATCCTGCCCAGAAGGGCGTTAACTGGTCAAACATTGCTGTCGGTATGTTCATCTCCGTCCAATGGCGCTACTCGTTCTGACACCTCGTCCAACAACAGGTGCTATCATGAACATGGTACGATCTTGTCCACCGTCTCGGTAGCAAAACTGTGCTGACATTGACGACCTCATCTCGTTGCCGCGACTACTAGTTCGTCAGTAGCCTTTTTTGTTATTCTCCATCTCAGTCTCTCACTCGTCTCTTCACTGTTCCAGGAGGCAAGTCCGCACTACGTGTCCGATGCCTGTGCGTGTGAATGACCTTTTATCTTAGGTGACGACCCTAGGACAGCCTCTCGAGGTCCTTAAAACCCAAATGGCTGCCAACCGGTCACAGACAATGCTCCAGG
>JBBPQD010000322.1:0-13299 GCA_038092355.1 Caloboletus inedulis
AAATCAGTTGACTACTCCTCTGGAATCATCTTAGAGTTTTTGAAAGAAGACAGTGCCTGCACACTCTCTTGCCTTCATCCTCACCCAGCGACTGCACAACACACATTGTGCAGTCACACCTTCCGCCTTCATTGCGGGCGTGCAACCTGTGAGTATACCCACGCCAGGTACGAGTTCAGGTCTACTTTAGCATATCTGTCCAAGCTATGGCCTCTGATACTCCGGGGTTCAAGTGCTCTTGCCTAATTCTGTGTATACTTCATGACACTTCATATTTGAAACCTCACACACTCTCAGTAGCTTATTAGCCAAAACATATTGTGTTTTCTTTTTGTTTTTGATCAGCAGGAAATATGTGTGATGTACCAATATTTTTTTTCATCGACTGCATCTATCATAGGCCAGGGGTGGCTGTAGCGGGGGTTGCCACGGATGTGGCGCTTCGCATGTTATTAGTAATTGTACAACCAATAAAGTCACCCCCGAAGCAGTCGAGTTAGAACTTGAAACTTACAGAGCGTACGGAACGTGGCGTTAGAGAATGTCCGAGTGACCATGCAACGCAGATCAGATTCCTGACACCAAAAACAATTACATGGGGTACATGTATGAGTGTGAATGCATCCATGGCGTTGACGATGTTGCGGGCAGATGATGGAATGTTCTGGAGGCTCAAACTCAGACAACTCTTAATTCACGACTGCACAACGCGCTTCACGAGCGTAATCTGCGTCGCACCTCTTGCCTTTCATTCTCTTCCATCCCCCAGCTCAAGCTTTCTTCAAGTCGCGAATATCCGTACGCAAGATGTCGATGTCAAGTACCACTGCAAACTGGCACTGGAAGAATAAAAATGTGACGCCATGGGCGAAGACTTGGTTTCAGGAAGAACTCACAAAAATCATTATTCAAGGAGACAGAGAGGAGAACATCAGGGTTACCTCGACCTCGTGGCTAGAGGGAGACGCGGAACTTGGTCAACGCAAATCAAAGTATGTATCATGCTCATGTGTCAGCGTTTCCTGACCAGTCTGGATGCACATCCACAGGCTGATCACCATCTACGATTGCAAAATCTCTGTTGAATGGACTGGGACTGCGAGCGATGGAACCGAGGTCACAAGCAAGGTGACCATCCCCGAAGTGTCTCATGAAATCACACTGGACCGCCTGTCCGATTACACCGCAAGTCACCTTCACTCATTACTTGCTCGTGTTCGCTCACTCTTTGATAATGTGACAGTACCAATGGTCGGAGAACGAGAGCACCAACCCGGCTGTCACAGCACTTCACGTTCTTGCCAAGGAACGTCTTCCTACAGCGCTCGAGGTCAAATTTGCTGAGTTTCCGCTCGCGATTATCGAGAAGCACGGCAAATACTTGACCGTTAGTGGAGAGCCTAGTCGGGCAGGGACACCCGCTCCAACGTCCGCACCTGTCGCAACCTCTGACCCTGCTGCACCATCGGCGCGTGCCCTGGCGCAACCTGCCGTGGTAGCAAAAGCCACTCTCAACACATCCAAGATTGTCAAGGAAGCAACGTTCATGGCTGCTGCTGATGATCTATTCGGGTTACTCACTGACCCGCAACGCATCCCTTTGTGGACACGTGCACGTGCAGAGGTGCGTTAATTGACAACGAGTAGAACCAGTCTGAAACCATTGTTTGGAACTTTAGTCAGCCGCCAAGGCTGACACGCCGTACTCGCTCTTTGGTGGAGGGGTAAAGGGCAGATATCTTTCGCTGACGCCAGGTAAGGAAATTGTCCAGACATGGGCGTTGACAAGCCCAACATGGCCGTCGGGTATGCACGTTGATCTGGTATTTCTTGAACAATCATCTCAGGTTCATTGTAGAACACGAGGCTACGCTTACCACGACGTTCGAGCAGTCATCGGATTCGACGAAAGTGACGTTCATTCTGGCGGGTGTGCCAAAAGGCTTGGAGGACGAGCTTGAACGTAATATCGACGGGTATTAGTGAGTGTTCCTATGATGTCCCGCTAGACGTGACTGATGGTTTGATATTCAGTATTCATGGTCTGAAATCCATCGGGTATGTGCAGTTGATTGTGTCTCCGTATACGCAGGCTAGACAGGCGCCAAAAAAATCCCGACCGCCGGAGAACAGAGGCGATGTCGCGGACAACAAAGCAGCCACAGCGATCGCAGTTGCGGTCGTGGTCCTCGCTGCGGCGTTCTGTCTACCCTATTTGACATATTCTCCCATTTCACCCCGTTCCTTCGCAAAGTGAAACTGATATGGTCGTTATGCTTATGCCTATAATCTATGTTTTGGTACGCGTTTGGTGATACAGGTTGGGCACAGTGCTTTGAACAAGCAGCCTGATGTCGAACGAGGGGAGAATCGGGGGCCAAGGGAGAGGAGTCAAGCAGAGGTATAGACGATATGTAGGAATGTGCTACGTTTGGTGATCAAGGGGGTGTCAGAAGGACGGTTGAATGTTAGATAAGGGACCCCGAATGAGTATAAACAAGCAAACAAATTTAGTGCCACATTCGAATTCTGTTCGCCCGCTTTCTCCTCGTCGTCGAGAATTTCGCTTCCTTTGCATATTCTCCCACTTTTCCTCTCCTTTTTTTTCAAAGACATGGCCGCCGTTGCAGTCGAAGAAATCCGTGCTACTTCCTACGTTGGTTTCGACTCCATCACCCAGCAAATTGAACACAAGCTCTTGAAACGTGGTTTCCAGTTCAATGTCATCGTCGTTGGTGCGTCGTGGTATTGTCGAACAGGTTGAACCGTCCATCATACTCTAAAAATGTAGGACAAACCGGTCTCGGAAAGTCGACGCTCATTAACACTATTTTCGCGTCGCACTTGATCGACTCCAAGGGTCGTTTGGAATCTGACGAGCCTGTCAGACAGACCACTGAGATTCAGGCCGTTTCACATGGTGCGTTTTTTTTTTGCTCGAGGTGTGGTCATCGTTGTATTGACGACCGCAAAACCGGACAGTCGTCGTTGAAAATGGCGTCAAGCTTCGCTTGAACATTGTTGACACTCCTGGTTACGGTGACCAAGTGAACAATGAAAATTGGTGGGTGGAATGCTATGTTGTATGATGTGCTCTCACCATGGGTGATAGTTGGGATCCCATCGTGAAATACATCAAGGACCAACACAGCGCGTACTTGCGCAAAGAGCTGACCGCTATGCGTGACCGATACATCCAGGACACGCGCATTCACTGTTGCCTCTACTTTATCAGCCCGACTGGCCATTCGCTGCGTGCGATTGACGTTATTGTGATGAAAAAGTTGAGCGAAGTGGTCAACGTTGTTCCGGTTATAGCCAAGGCAGACAGCTTGACCCTGGAGGAGAGAGAGGCCTTCAAGCAAAAGGTATAACATGATGAATCACCTCAGAGTTGCGCTGACAGAGAGATAGATTCGGGCTGAATTGGTCCACCATAACATTCGGCTGTATCCGTTTGACACTGATGACAACGATGAAGAGGAAGTTCAGTTGAATGAATCTATCCGGGTACGTGGATGGACGTGGGTTACTGGATGGTGAATTGAGACATTGTTTCGCAGGACACCATTCCGTTTGCTGTGGTTGGATCTGAGCGCAGCGTGATCATTGACGGCAAGTCTGTGCGTGGACGAAAGAACCGGTGGGGTGTCGTGAATGTGGAGGACGAAAATCACTGCGAGTTTGTGCACTTGCGCAACTTTTTGACGAGGACGCATCTGCAAGACTTGATTGAGACGACGGCGCAGATCCACTACGAGGCGTTCAGGTCGAAGCAGCTGCTTGCGTTGAAGGAGGGAGTGCAGCAGAGGCCGGCTGCGAGCCAATAGATGAAGCTGTGTGGCCGTGTGAGAGGATACCCGGTGGTGATGCGCTCGTTTTTGGTTTTGACGGACGTTTTGACGTTTTGTGTTTTATTTTTTCGATTCATCGCTCACGTTCGTTTACCGATCTTGACTATATTACAAACTTGACAATATATGATGTGTCATCGGACGGCTCCCTCTTCTGTCGCTCGGTCCGGTTGTGTTTCTAATCAATGCTATGCCCGCTCTCACCGTCTTCTCCCCCAGGCCACCATGGCCCCCTCCCCATCCCCCTCGTCCCTCTTGGCTCGTTGGCGCGTCGCCCTTCGCGCCTTCAACATCGAGTCCCTCTTTGCCCGCAAACGTGGCCCTGGCACCTTCCGCACCGTCTTCGTCAATCACCCCCTCCCCGACCACTTCTTCGACCGCAAGCGCAGACCGCTCAAGGTTCACGTCCATCCCACGAACCAGGTCATCTCCTCAAAATACACCATCATCACCTTTCTCCCCCGCAACCTCCTCGAGCAGTTTCGCCGCATCGCCAACATGTACGTTCCCCCCTTCCCCCCTTTCCGTCTCCTTCCTCACCCCCCTCCAGCTTCTTTCTCTTTATAGCCATCCTCCAGTTTTTCCCAGAGTTCTCCACCATCTCCCCCGGTGTCGTCCTCTTGCCCATTCTCATCATTCTCAGCATCACTGCCATCAAGGACGGTTACGAAGACATTAAGCGCCATCAGTCTGACCGTCGCGTCAATCACTCCACCGTTCGAGTCCTCTCCGGTCCGAACTGGTCCAACCCAAACTTCTCAGGCACCAAGAGTCGCACCTTTGTCAGGGGTATCATCCCCAAGCGTAACCCACCCCGCACCGACCCTGAGTCTGCCCCACCGTCGGATGCCATCGAGTTCGACCATGACCACTCTTCCGATCCCCTTCCTGATGACAAGTCCCCCAACGTATACTGGAGAAAGACTCTTTGGGAGGACGTCCGCGTCGGCGATTTCGTGAAAATCATGAACAACGAACCGATTCCCGCGGACATCCTTATATGCGCTACCTCCGACGACGAGAACGTCGCCTTTGTCGAAACCAAGAATCTCGATGGAGAGACAAATCTCAAGTCCCGCAATGCGTCTCCGGCTCTCGCTGATCTTCGCACAGCCCGGGACTGCGCTAGTACCCTCAATCCCTTCACGGTTGAATGCGACCGCCCGGACACCAACATGTACAAGCTCAACGCCAAAGTCACTCGCAACGGACAGGTATCTCCCGTCGATATCCAGATGGTCCTCTTGCGCGGCACTGTCCTCCGGAACACAGATTGGGCCATCGGCCTCGTCTTCTTCACTGGCGTGGATGCCAAGATCGTCCTCAATTCCGGCGGTACTCCAAGCAAGCGCAGCAGAGTAGAGCGTCAGATCAATCCTCAAGTGTACGCTCCTCCCTTCCATTCCCTGATGACCATGCTTATTCGTTTCCAGTCTCGTCAACCTCGCTCTGCTTGCTCTGATGGCGATTGTTTGCGGTATTGCTGACTCACAGATCGAGAAACAACTTTATCCCGAAGGCGCGCCATGGTTTTATGGCGATAATACTTCTGACGACAACCCAAGTATCAACGGTTTAATCACCTGGGCATTTGCACTAATCACGTCCGTAGCCCATATCACCCACCTTACGGATGCTCATACCTTCCTCTAGGTTCCAAAACGTTGTACCGATATCCCTCTATATATCTATAGAGGTCGTGAAGACCTGTCAGGCGCTGTTCATTTACTTTGATTATGACATATTTTACAAGAAGACGAACCAGCCCACACTCGCTAGGAGTTATAATTTGTCGGACGATCTCGGCCAGATCGAGTACATATTTTCCGACAAGACCGGGACATTGACACAGGCATGTTTATTTCTTTTACAACAGTTGGCGATATTGTCTCATTCGGCCTCAGAATTCAATGGTATTTAGAGAGTGTTCCATCGGTGGTGCTGTATATCACGGTGACCCCGAAGAGGACGAAGATCTTGACGTCAAGAAACGCACTACGGTCGACGAAGCCAATAGTGAACGTCAAAATGTGAGCCGCGATTCGTCATTCGGCTCTACCTCCCCTGGGCTTCCCTCTCCTGCGAGCCCTACGATCCATCTAGACACCATCCACCCGCCGGCAGTCGTCAAGCTCTCCAGTGGTGTGCTCAGGCATTTCAGCGACCAACAGCTGAGGCAAGACTTGGCTCGGGCTGTCAACGCCGAACCTGGATCCGAAAACGAGGCACAAGCTCGGGCATTAAATGGCTTCTTTTCCGTCCTGGCATTATGTCACACTGTCCTCACTGCTGTCGATCCAGAGACTGGGGTCATTGAATACAAGGCTCAGTCACCCGACGAAGCGGCACTCGTTCAGGCAGCTGCGGATGTCGGGTTTGTTTTCCGCGGTCGGGATAGGGAGATACTCATGCTCCAGACGCCATTTTCAAAGGAAATAGAACGATACGAGTTACTCGACATTCTTGAGTTCACAAGTGCTCGCAAACGCATGAGTATTATTGTACGCAAACTCGACGAGCGCGATTCTCGGCTGTTCCTCCTGTCGAAGGGGGCCGATAGTGTCATTTTTGAGAGGTTGAAGTCGGGTGGCGACGAGCTCAAGCGAACGACTGAGAGGCATCTTGACGATTTCGCTAATGCGGGGTTGAGAACGCTCACGTTGGCCTACAAGGTCATACCGGGTACGTGCGCCCCATTTGTCCTTCTCTTATACTCATCCCATTGCATTCAGAGGATGAATACGAGAGTTGGAGCGAACGATATCATGAGGCTTCCACTGCGCTCGAGGATCGGGAGATGAAAGTGGAAGCTGTCAACGACGAGATGGAAAGAGATCTCCGTCTGCTAGGAGCCACTGCGATCGAAGATCGCTTACAAGATGGCGTGCCCGAAACGATTGCCGACCTTAAGCTTGCAGGTATAAAGATTTGGGTAGCTACTGGCGACAAGCTCGAGACCGCAATTGGTATTCGCTTATTATGTATGTCCATCCCACGTCCGCTGACTTTCTCTCTCTGTTGCGTAGCTATCGGCTACAGTACGAATCTCATCGCTGATGACTCAAATATCATCATCATTCGCGGTGGGGATACGGGACCTTCCGTCCACCAGCAAATGACCAGGGCTTTTGAAGAGTTCTTCCCGGATGCCGACGTTCTGGAAAAGGAAGACACTGCCGATGTCGCTACCTCATATTCCGGACCGTATCCATTGCGCCGTCTAAGCGCTAGCGCTCCCTCTATTGTGGGCGCAGGAAACGGTACACGGCCGGGGGGATATGTGCTTGTCATAGATGGCACGGCGTTGGGCCATGTGGGTGTTCCGTGCACGGATGGGTTCTGAACGCTTACGCCTAGCCTAGGCTCTTGCTGACGATCAGAACAAGCGATTGCTGTTGGACCTCGGGACTCGATGCCAAGGCGTCATTTGCTGCCGTGTCTCCCCTCTTCAGAAAGCTCTTGTTGTCAAACTCGTCAAAGACGGCCTTCGTGTAATGACCCTCGCGATCGGTGATGGTGCCAACGATGTCAGCATGATTCAATCTGCTGACGTCGGAGTTGGCATTGCTGGTGAGGAAGGCTTACAGGCTGTCAACTCTTCCGATTATGCCATCGCCCAAGTATGTTGTCCCATCAAGGGATTGTACAATACCTCATGGTCATCTCATTTTAAACAGTTTCGATTCCTCAAGCGACTGATTCTCGTCCACGGTCACTGGTCTTATGCGCGCAATGGAACCATGTAAGTAAAATTCCCTTCATCGATCCAAATACCCCGTGACCTTGGCTCATTGCAGGATCGTCAACTTCTTCTACAAGAATATTGTAGCAGTAGGAGTGCTTTGGTGGTTCCAAATCTATTGTGGTTGGAGTTCGGCATAGTACGTCCATCCAATCATGTCCCTTTCGTGATCCCGAAGCTCACTCCCCATAGTGCCTTCGAGTACACTTACCTACTTTTCTGGAACTCATTCTGGACCATTGCTCCCGTGCTCGGTATTGGCCTTTTTGACCGCATAGTTGGTAGGTGGTTTTAGCCGCTCATGGTATTTTTCTCACTCGCCTTCAGATGCTGATGTTCTTATGGCCTTCCCTGAGCTGTACCGATATGGACGCGAACGAACGTGGTTCACTTTGAAGCTGTTTTTCATCTACATGATTGATGGTGTCGTACAGGCACGTTGTGTTGGTTCGCAGGTTACTTGGCGCTGACCACTCCATTAGTCCGTCTCGTTGTTTTTCATTATCACCTACACATATTTCACCACTACCACTCGTCCCGATGGTTATGACATTCAGTTGTACGAGTACTCTACGGTAAATCACGCTTGTTGACCTCATTGCAGTTTTCTGACGTCCCACAGACGATGGTCTTTTCCGCCGTGGTAGCTGTCAGCTTGTTCACCGGTCTCAATACCAACGTGTGGACCGGGTGGGTCTTCTTCGCAATTCTGCTCGGGATTGTGTTATTACTGGTTTATACGGTACTGCTTTTGCTTTGCTCATTGCATGTCAAGGGTTCATTACTTTCTTGCAGCTCATATATAATGCTATCAGCCCAGGCTGGTTTGTGACCGACGTCTATGGCAACAACCAATTCCTGTTCAAATCCGCCTTCTTTTGGCTGTGTCAGCCACTCTGTGTCGCGATTGCGCTTCTTCCGAGGTACCTATACCGCGCATGGCAAACCGGCTATGCTCCAGGTGATTTGGAGCTACTTCGTTACATCCGAAAAACGCAACCAGATCTTGACATGGCCACCGCCCTACGCTGTGATCGCGATGGTATAGCTCCGCGGTCTTCAGTATCGAGATGGCGACCATCATCACGGATGTCGCGGCCGGTGTCGATTTCATCGGCGCCTCCGGGCACCCCAACAGCTGGAACACCAACCATGAACCACAGTGTGGACACGCTTTCTTTGGATCCTCGCAGGACCTCTGTGAGCCGCACGGACATGTCTACCGGCGTGCGCTCCGTACACCGCGGTTTCGACTTTGCGACAGAGGAAGGCGGCGTTGCGATGCGTCGGATGCAAAGTAACCTATCTGAGCGTCGACAGAGCAATCGCTACCTTCCTCTACCTGAACAGCCGAAGCAATCACCGAAGAGGAAAGCCTCCTTACGTATCTTCTCTTCGCTAAGGCGTAAAAAGCCCACAACACCGAACAAGGATAATTAGTTGCTCCAACACTCAAGTTTGCATGATCTATTGCTATCTGTTTTCCATTGAAACTTCTCGCCCGCTTTGTATGCGCAGGTCACTGTATCCGTTTTCGCTATTTATTCACCCCCACGTTAGCTTTTATTCCTTGACTTTTTACGTAGTAGGATCGGAAAGACATCAAGTTTAATGCGACTAGCACAGCTATGTGCGAACAACAGTCATTTTCAAGCGACGCAGGTTAACGCCTACACCATTCAGAACCTTGAGAGAGAACAGAACAGAAAGGCGTATGCTGCATGAGATAGTATACAGATGCTACTATAACGGACAAAAAGAAACATGATCATCGTCGCAGGCGCAGTCCACTCGAAGTCATGCCATGACATCGTCCCACTCACCCCATTCACCGCCGACTGACCGCAGTTGAACTTTTTCCCCGGATACTCCAAAGTACGCAGCCTTGAACCAAGTTTTCATATCCTCCTCCGCAAAGGGGCCATAAGATTCTCCCGGCGGTTGTCCAGGCACATTCCACCTATACTCGTACTTGACATCGGCGGAGGGGGGTACCCAATCGTCCTTGACCTGCCCGCTAGATCGTGCATTGCGGATGAGTTCTTCGTAGGTTTTCGAGTAGATGTCGGTGTCTCCGAGTGACATGATATTCGATGCGAGATGAGTGATCAGGTCAATATCGGTCGTGCCCTTCGGGGGACGTTTGTCCACCACCATGCTGGAGTCGTCCTTTGATCTGCCGTTTGTGTGTTTTCTGGCGGCTGCAGTCAACGCACGACTACAGTAAATTTTGCATGAAGGACGTACCCAGAGTTCTTCTTCAACCTTGCGCCCAGCCGCTGCAATGCCTCCAAGACTGTTTCTCCGCGCTTGAGCATACTGACAAGTTGAATTTCCAAGGCGGTCTTGCCACCGCTTTGTTCAAGCTCCCTCTCCTCTGCCTTTATCTTCTCCCTTTGTATCCTATCCTGTTGACGTTTCATGCGCCGGGCTAACTTGATTTCCTTCTTGTCGACTCCGTCCATCCACCGATCGTGCACGGCATGCGGATCAAACGTCTTCACATACGTCCCGTCTGCAGCAAACTTGCCTTCCTCCATCTCCTCCCGCATATTGAACGACGAGATTTCGTACCCCATCCCTGTTTTCTTCCTCCGCTTTGCGTCGTCCTCATCTTCAGGCTCGTCGTCTCCATCTTCGTCATCGCTTCCGCTCTCGTCGTGCTCCAAAGTCTCGTTGAACTCCTGGCCCTCGATGTCTCCGAGACGCAAGAATGCTTCCTCCTTTTGGGAGGACGTGCCCTCCTCGTCTTTCTTTGCTTCTTTTTCTCCCATGGAGAACATATCGTCCTCGTCCCCGCCTGCTTTCCCATCCTCGTCCTTTCTGCGACTGTAGACGACGCCTTCCCCATCATCGCTCGAGTCGCTCTCGTACCCTTCATTCCGTACGCGTCCTTTACGCTTTGCGGAGGGGTTCTCGAGAGCGTTGTCGACCTCTTCGGCAAAGTTGACGGGGTCATCACTGGGGTCCACAAAGCGCAGCTTTTTGGGCGGCTGTTGGTCCGCAGAGGTGGCAGACCGCTTTTGTGCTGTGCGACTCTGCATGATGTAGTAGAGCTGAGGTTAATGTCAGTGATTTACGGGTGTTTGTCGGGGCGGTCACGTTACAGCTACTAACATATGGTGCAAATATCCGGATTATAGCGATCAACTAACAATTATCTTTGGTATGTAGTGAGATCGTAGGCGTGCGCGATCAGGGTACTCCAGGTCAAAAAGCCGTCGCCTTCATGATGGCAGCTACATACGCAAGTTGATTCTCGATGGAAGCATGCGAAATGAGAAGTGTGCTCGAAAGTCCCCTAAGATGGCTGGGAGCCCCGAGTTTCTCAGCAATATTGACGTTTTCGGACGAGTACAACACACAGACTTCTTTACCAACTGGCGCAATAAGCTGAACAACGTGGCTCAGCACAGGTCAGGGGTTGAAGAGTCCGCCATACCGTTTGGGATGACTCAAAACGTTGCAGGAACGTTGAGAAGCGTTCTTGTTGCATTGTCTCCGCAGAGGAGTCGAGAACAACTCGAGCTGTGCCGTCGCTCTTGAAGGTGCTTACCATAGCAAGCGCATCCTCTGCGGAGTAGAAGAGTGCCACTTTGCTGCCGGAGGAGTTGCCAATCAGGATGTCGCTTATCCGTGCTTTGATTTCGCTACAGTCCTTCAGAACCAACGGAAGTTCAACGCTATCACCAAGAATCACTTTGAACGTCGTCGAGAACCTGAACAGTAACGAGTCAGATTTCCCGACGAAGGAACTGTTCGAACGAAGCCCTGACTCGTTTTTAGCGACCGGAACAGGGTTTGCCATGGGACCTTGGTACCTGTGAGCTAATTTAACAAATATCATAACGTCGAGATAACTCCAACTGACAATGGACCAAAGATGGTTGACCGGAAGGAAGACTGGGTGGTGCCGAAGGAGTTGAAAGACGTTTGGGTGGAGGGAAAGAGGTGTTCCTTGGCGAGCTCGATGCTGAAGCAGACCTTAATCAATACAGGATCAACCATTCAAGCATGGAATACTATACTTCTTTTTCACGACTTCATCCGCCGGAGGAGCAACAACGGATGAAACAGAAGGGCCGTCAACAATTGAAATTGAAACTTGCTCCCCGGCCTCTGGCACGGAGGGTGGGTCGTCCGCGACATGGTCGCTTGCCTTGCACCCCTCCATAACGTCAACTGAAGATTGATTGGGCAATACCTCTTCCGCTGGTGCTGACGTTGAGTTCGATCCTTGTATCTCCTCGACCTTCTCTGGTTGTGTTGCGAAATCATCTTCATAATCAGGAAGAGCTTCCAGATCTGTCTGGAGCCCCGCGAGCTTAAGCAATTCATCCCCGGAGGGAGGGGGACCCGGTCGGGCGTTCGATGTCGTCTGATGGCCCTGGTCAACCACATCAACATCATCATCACTCCATGACGTGACAAGGAGTTTGTCTCCTTCAGTCGTGCCATGAGCGACTGGAGCTTCTTCAATCTCATCAGGCTGATCACGTTCAATGGTGGTTTCTGTAAAATTTCCCTTGACGCTCTTCAGAGTGCCTTTTGTGGCAGTGAGTAAGGAGCTGCGGTTCTTGGTGATCAGGCCAGAAGAAGATCGGCCGGGACCAGGTTTGCCGCCTCGCTTGGCGATATTGCGACTCGGGCCACTGGTGGAAGGTACCTCAGCTGTGTGGATAGACATAAGGCGAGCTTTGGCAGTTATACGGGACTGTTTGTTCGTGTTCTCAAGCGTGGTTGTATCAATAAGTTTGACGAGAGGATTTGCAGCCCGAGCACGGTGGTGGGGAAGGACAAGGTCTCTTTGAATTTCAGGTGCTTTATCAGAGAAACGTGACGGCGAATCAAAAAGAGGATCAGGAGAGCTGAGGGTTGGCGAAGCAGGAGCTTCAGACTCAGGAGCCGAATCGTCTGGAGACGGAAAGGTAGTCGGAGGTGGGAATTCCAGTCGTTTCCGAGCTTCTGGTTCTTGGGCAGCCACTTGTTCATCCGTGTTCTGATCGATGTCGATCGGATGGCCACTGTCAAAGTGCTCGAGATCGTCGAATGTAATCTTTTTGGATCCATTTGCACTCCCACTTGCCGTGGCCGGGTTGCGCGCCTCGATGGTATCTTCCTCCACATCCTCCGCACTCTCCTGCATGAGTTCGTCTTCCACCTCGACTACATCTGGATCCGTCTCACCATCTGCGTCGAGTTGGGAATCGCCCACAGAGGGCTGGCGTTTGGGAGCCGACTTTCGTGGTCCTGGAGACGAAATTCGTCTCCGTTTGGGTGACCTGGCAGATATTGCCTGTCCTGTGGACACCCTGCGCCTCGGCTTCGAGTATCCCCATTCGTCATCAGTAGTGATCTGCACCCGCCGGCGTTTTCGGGTGGCCAATGGTGGCGCTGAAATGCTCCCGCCATTTGAACTTGGAACATCCTCGGAAGGAAGTGACGCTTGAGGTTTCGCCGGGTTTGCCTTTCTTTTCAGACCCTTCCTACCTAGCAATTAGTGTCAGTTATGCCACGTGATGGATGCCATTGAGGTGCGAAGATACCTGGCGGTCCAGAGATAAACAATTCCTCTCCCTTCTTGAAGGCGGCAGCATCGGAGATATCCCTACCGCCAGTGTCCATGCGTTCCCAGAAAGACTCCAGAATATGTTCGGAGCCTCCTTGAAACGAATCTGTAGGTTCCCAACTGAACTCGAACGG
>JBBPQD010000323.1:0-13277 GCA_038092355.1 Caloboletus inedulis
TGAGATCTAGCAGTATCGTGTTCTTTCTCTTTCGGTAAACCGAAGACCATCCGGTAAAGCTCGGGTCCTTCTCGTATCAGGGCCTGAATCCAATTACGTCTCGAGCTGGAAAAGAAGAGCGTGACAAGACTCACGATAATGACCTCGACGGCAATGAGAGCAATAATTACTAGTTCCATGCGGTGCCCGGAAGACTAGGGCACATTGAGCACTCTGGACATGGCACAATGATGTTGATGAATACCTCTGTAAGCAGCTGTCTAAGGGTCGATTGAACCTGAGTTTGGATTAAGACAGGTGTTGATGCACCAATGGTGAGCTAAATTTACCTCGGTCGCATATGTGATCTTCTCGTTGACAGCATGCGTCCGTGCCTTGACCTCTAGTGCGGACGTCATGGATTTAAAAAAGCTCTCGAGCTCCGGCTCGGTCCAGTATAGATCAGGGGTATCAGAGAAATTCTCGCGGTTGAGATTGAGACCTTGGCGGAACTTCATCAGGACGCCCAGCTTCTTGATGAGTGCCTGGCGACCGAGTCCGGGTTTTCCAGTCTTCTCAAGGGAGTGGGGTAGCTGAGCGACGGAGAGGAGGTATGCATCGAGGGACTCTTCGAGTACGGAGAGCGCAGTAGACCGGGAGAGTGCTTGAGAGTAAGCATACCGAGCGAGGAGCGTCGTCATGTCGAGAGATGGATTCGACGGAGGAAAGGAAGCGGCATTCAAAGGATCTTGGAGTTGTGCAACGCGTCCGAGGATGATCAGGTCACCCTGTATTCGAGTTTTCCTGAAAGAGGAGGGACGATCAGCCGTTCTGCAGAACCTTGAACGCAAGGGTGACCTTACTCGTTTGGATCTGTCACGAATTCGAGTTCCTCTGTCTCGGGATCTTGGAGCGAGCCGACCTCACAAGGAGCCAAGATGTCCTTTGCAAACTGGCGAGCTTCATCTTCGGTCAAGCCCCAGCATACAAAGCTACCGTTTCCAAAAACGAAAATTTCGCCATCCTGCCCCCAACGTGGGATCCACCATGCATCGTGGAGTTTCTGGGAATCTGGTGTGAGGCGAGGACGTAAGCGAGGAGGAAGGTAGCGTTCTGCAGTTGCAAATGTCAGCACGGGTCGAATTGGGCTGCGAGTTGGGGTTGGATTTGAACGAATAGGAAGAGAGGCGGAGGCGGTACGTCGGAGCGGTGTGCTGGCTTTTGGCTTCTGCTTGAGTGTGTCGGACTCGGTAGAGAAGGCGCGTGAACACGACGCGAAGGAGGGCCGTCGCAGCACCAAAGGTGTCACTGGTGAACGTGTGGACCCTCGCCAAACACGGCAGAGTGCATTCATCACTGGGAATCACAGCGAGGGCGGCAATCCCCTCTCAGGAGGCCCATAAGACGGCTGCACTATTGCGTTTACCCGTCGGCAGCAAGTCACGTGCTTCGCTCTAGTTTCGATCTCATCAAATAATCATATCACACAAGAAAGTGCTAGGCGTGTTCTGGAGGCGCACTCTTCCCACTGAAATGCGTGACACTGGGGGACCGGATCACCTCGAGCCTTGGACAGCTCTCCGCGCCGAGTCCACAATGACCCGTAACCCCCTAATACAACAACATTCGATCAGTTATATCGCGCAGCTTTCCGTTATTCACTATTTGAAACAGCAAAATCGCGACCTCAACGATCGGCAAACGAAAACGTCGAGCAGATATGCATGGCAAGCGAACCTCGGGACACAAAGGTAGAATGGCAGATTGCGTGAATGATGGATATATATACAGCTTGAGAATCCATTCTCGCCACTCTATGTGGTAGTGCGGACTGGGCTCTAGAGTCAGTATATGTATATGGTTGACCTGGTTGCCGCTACTTAAAGCGCACCTCTACTTACGCGTCCATGGCGATGGAAACAAGCAACATTTTACCCATACAATCCTCTATTCATCCTCGTATCCATGAACAGGTCTCCGTGGCCGTTTTGGAACTGAAAAAGCGGCGAGGGTCAGCAAGTCACGAACTACGCGTTCAGCAGGCACATAAGCTCACGAGGGTATGTGGTTGGTGCGCGCTCGGCGGGGACGTAACCAAAGTACTTCTGCCTGATTGATGGGACTGTCAAAGCAAAAACAGGCCCTGCAGTTCCCATGACACATGACCAGAAGATGACCGGTTGTTCGTGTGCAAGATATTGCTAGGTGGTCGTCCACCCTCCAGGGTAAGTGCTAGCAAGTCAGGGGGAGAAATAACACTGACAAGGTATCTGTAAGTCCTTCTAAACGGTGAGATGAGGGACGCCATGGCGGCACTTGATTCAGGTCTCACACCGACGTTCGCAAGGACGAAGACGGAGACAATGTTTGGTTCTGTATGCACTTCTTTGGCAAAGGCTTTAGAAATAAACTCATGCACCACTCCGTAAACCTCACCACTAACCACTGCAACTGTTCATATGCCAATCCGGCTGCTCTTTCCGCCAATTCCGTTTTTGTGTCTACCTTCACCTTTTCCTTTGTGAAGACCCCACCATACCAAATGGCACTCCAAGAATCGAGGGAGTGCCCAAATAAATCATACTCCCTGCCTACAAATTCTGCATGGAAGACTCCTCTTTGCCAGTCATTAGGGTGTTCACTGCATATCATGGAGCCAGGCCAGCCATTTTCTTAGGCAAGTAGGATCCAGGTTTCATCACTTCAGGTTAAGCCCATACGATGCACGCCGTACCAGTCCGCTCTGGTTGGTCGCAGGAGTGACAATACTTCCAGAGCATCGAGAACCACGTACCCGGCTAGTCTCGAGATCTGAGTCGCGTCAATGGGATTTAGGCCGGGGTCGAATGCCTGCCGGAATGAGCATAACTTCCACGCAGAAGGGCGTGTTCATGACCAGATGCTCAGCATCACGAAGGACGCCTTTCGTGAAATGAACGATGATCTTCAACGAAGGCGGGCAATCGTGGACGCGGAGGAAGACGTCGGTCAAACCATCATAACAAGTCTGTTGAGTAATGCTACATGTCAAAACAAGAACTGCGACTATCTGTATCACACCAATATTACTGCATGTTGATAACGGTACAGATAGGGAGGCTTGGAAATTCAAGGTAACTGAGATCTAAAACAATCCAGGCTGCGTCTTCTCTTCGGCGGTATACGTATCATGATAAAGCGACAGAAGCGCGGAGGTGAATTACTCTTCTGGCTGCGGTAGGATCCTGCATAAGAAGTCAATTGTCTACCCATGGCCCGGTGCCCGTGCTTTGGTTATCTGGACGTCGACGCACAGAAGCTGAGGCAGCGAGTCTTTCAACATCTTTTACGCTGACTTTACGTCGCTTACTATCGAATAGATTGACAGTCGTCACAACCTTCTTAGTTGGTTTCTGGTGCGTTTTCGGTGGTGAACGAGCCCCTGTGGCAGAAGCAATGTCGGGCCCTCTGATCGCTGAAGTGTCTTTCTCGAATGATGGTCCGGACGCCGCCTGACATTGTCTTTAGGATTGATTGTCCTCGAGAAATCGAAAACACAACTCGCCTGTGGTGTGGAAGCTGTCGTTGCTATCCTTTTCTGCTTCCTTCTTTTGTATTCGCTGAGAGGGGTCCGTCCCTCAGCAGCAGCAGCTCTCATCTCTGCTTCTTTCCTCCTTAACCTCCGAACCGTGCTCTCAGACAATGTCTCACCCTCCTTCAGGCTTAGCAGGACCGTTTCGAGAAGACCTACAGGAGGAAGAGGGGTAATCATGGCGAGCCTAAAAATGTCTTTGCCACCGATAGCGGGGATATGGTCACCAGGACATATGGGTGGGATCTGCGGGAACTCAGGGGTGTCATCCAAGCTATTAGATGGAAAGAAGGGATACGCCAGTCCGAGAAAGCCGGTACCAACGCAGGGTGTCTTGACACTCGCAAGACTGAACGTTGTCAGGTCCCACAAGAGATGTTTTGTAGGCGGTTGGTAGCGGATGCACGTAGCTACCATCCTCCAGAATGTGCGAGCGGCCGAGGATTTTGGTCCTAGGTCGCGCAGCTTTGTTGAGACGAAGATCTTAGCCACCGTGTGGTGAACCATTCCGTTCGCAGGTGAGCAAGTGGTGATGAGGATAGATGTACTAAGACCTGCGTTGCTCCACATGATGTGTTGATGGGGAGTGGAGAGTGTTCTACGAGGAGGTTCAAAGACGCGTCTTGATCACGTGGAGACAAAGTCAACATCACAACCCTCCCAAAAATGGAAAGTAAAGACAGAACGGTATTCAAGTCCACCCATTGCGAGCGTGAAGCTGCGTGATGTCTGCGGTACCGTCTACACCAAGGGCCAATCCGAGCTTAACCAACCCCCTAGTAACACCAACAACGACCCGTGTTGCGGGTACACATGCCCTGCAATCATCACCGCACTACACGACCACTCGCAGGCACTCCCTATATGGCACCGAGGATCGTGTCGTGATCGACCCGGGGTCGCGCATCTGGAAGGTTGGTTTCAGTGGAGAAGGAAAGCCAAGAGACGTCTTTTACGCTGATACAGTCAATTCTGAATCTCTGTGGAGTTTGAGTCGTGCCAGCGATTCGTTAGCGAGGGCTGAGGAAGACAGGATGCTCGAAATTAACGTCGAACGATGTATGCGCTCCGTATTCCACGAGTGAGCGTTACTACCCTTTTGGTCCTGCCCAATCTGATCGAGGTCTATTCAGGTCGCTACTTACCGACCCCAAGTCGCGCAAGGTCATCCTCGTCGAGCATCCGTTGCTTCCGCTATATATCAAAGACATATTTGCCAAAGTCTTGTTCGGAAACCTACAGGTATGTTCAGTTGCCCCTTATCTTGGTGGCTTATTCAAAAACCAGCAAGGTCCCTTCGGTATCGTTCGCCTCGAGCCATTTACTTTCCCTCCTTTCCGTCGGTCGCATCACGGGTCTCGTTATCGATTGTGGTCACCTCGAATCTACAGCACTTCCCGTTTGTTATATCTTTTTGACACTTGGTTCAGACTAACAACACATATTACAGATATTTGCTGCTCGACCATTATTCCCCCACCTTCGAACAACGCCATTAGCCGGCTCACGGTTTACGTCCCACCTCCGTGCACTCCTTCTCCTCTTCGGAACATACATCCCCCCTCCATTGAATCTCAGCAGCGTAAACCCCCCTCTATCAAGTAGGACCAGCGGCGTGCCACAAGAGATCCTGACGGATGCACTTATCGAGGACATCAAAACGCGTTGTTGCTTCGTAAGTACTGCACTCGAAATACACCGTGACTCGATGCGTTCCTCCTCTCCTGTACCTGCCTCAGAATCAGATCTCCCTCCTTCCAGCGACGCCGCCATGTCGGAATCAGAATTTTCACGTGCATCAGAGGGGATGGAGAGTATCGGTTCTTCGCAGCACGCTTCGTCCGAGTTTGAGGTGGTGTCACTTCCTCAACAGTCCGAATCGGGTAGCAGAGAGGGCCATCTTCAGATGCTCGCCAACATGTACACGAGGCTCTCGACCGCGACAGATATCCAACTCCGCGTCGTGCCACCCGCGTCACAACAGTTGGGCACGGGAAGAGGTACTCTGATCGTCCCAGGTTGGATCCGCGAGCGTGCAGCCGAAGTCTTATTCGAAGGTGGCGACATGGACGAAAACAGCATCGCGGAAGTCCTGCTCGAAGCGCTTCTCAAGGTCATTTCCCTTCCCTACCTCGTCACACATTGCATCGTCCTTGAACACTGAATCCACAGGTACCGGTCGACCTACGGAAGACGCTCGTGTCCTCCATTCTGGTCACGGGCGGCACAGCGATGCTACCGGGCTTTATCCCCCGGCTTCACGCCGAATTGCTGCGTGCCATCGGATCGACGGCGGCGCGACCACGCCAGGGACCGACGCAGTCTGGAAGACCGCTTCCACCTGCGTACGATCGCTACGGTGCACTCCGCCCCCTCGTGCCTCACATCGCGATCCTCAACAACCCTGCACCACAGTCGTCCTCGCCCTCGTCACCGCGCGCGACCGCAAACGCAGGCAAGGCGCCTGCATATGCGCCTGCGTCGAAGGCTTGGGTGGGAGGGTCGCTAGCCGGGTAAGTCATCCTGACCTCCGTTGGTGTGCATCTATTGCACCGTGTACTAACCTAGATCCCTCTGCCGTGTAGCGCACTCAAAACAGGCGGCGTAGAGATCACGAGAGAAAAGTGGGACGAAGCGTTCTCGTCTCACGACGATGACGACGACGACGCAATGGAATCTGCATCGCCCGCGTCGCCAGAACAGAGGCCGAGAGGTGTGCTGCTGCCCGACTGGACACGAACGCCGTTATTGATGGGTGCGCCGTCTGCGGTGGTACCCAAACCTGCAGTGGCACTACCATCACCTCAGACAGCTGTGGGCGCATGAGGGGATGAAGTGAAATACATTCTTGTCATGAACACCTATTGTACTGATACCATATCGTCGCGAAGCGTTCTTGGCCTAACGCCTTGAATCCTACAGTATGTGAAGACCGGAAGAAACAAAAGAGGGGGAAGTACTCGTGAAATTAAGGACAAGAAAAAGCGAAAGACAATGGCGCTAAACATATGCGCGAAATTAAAGTCAAGAACAAAGAACAAAGAACAAAGAGATATCGCAGTGTCGATGAAAGATCCGAAATATGACTAACGTTTATCTACCAGTGAACGGAACGTGAAACCAAAACCATAGCCTGTGCCACAAGAACAAACGAATGGCGAAAAGTCGGACAGGCAAGCGATGAAAAAAAAAGGGTATCACTCCCGGCTCCCGATTATCCGGAAAAGCAGCTTGCCGCCGTGGGTTACAAGGACGTCGTCCCACTCATCCTGTGATGAAATGAAATGAAGAGCAATTCCCTTGGCCGGGGTGGATGCGAGAGACGACAAAGAACCTGCGCGAGCTCGCCCACTGTCCGCCTTTTCGGCAAGGGGCTGCTCCAAGAGAGCTATGGCGAACGATTCAGAAATGGTCGACCTCTCGGTCTCGATGAATTTATCATAAATTTTTCGACGCAGTTCGCCGAACGCAGTGTTGCGAGGCAGGCGGAGCATAACGATATTGTCCTCATGCATGGCTTTGATAGAGAGCATCGTGGGGTTGCCGGAGGATGACGTCGATCCGCTTGATATCGAGGTCGCCAAGGAAGACCGACGCTCTGAGTACAGAGAATACGAGCTGACGGTCGTGCCGGACTGCTCCTGTGAGAAATGATACATTGTCCCGTCCACAGTCGGCGTCTCTGGGTAGCCTTGTGGAGTCTGAACGTGCGGTACGATCAGATCTGAAAAGTCCTCAGCACCCATGATGCTACAACATAACAGCACACTGCATACCACGGAAGTAGGCATCAAGAATATCTCCCTGATCGTCAGAGTGAGAATCATCTTCCGACCCTGGTTCGTACTCCATCCAGGATTCCTCCGGGAGCGAGAGTGGTCGTCGCACATTGTTTGCTAATGACCTTGAACGTTCACTCCGTGGTATCACAGCATCGACAGAGGAGTTGGTCACCACTGATGCCAAACTGGATACAGAAGCTCTTGGAAAGCGTCGAGGCTCTGGGGTAGGACTTGGCAAACAATAGTCCACACCGAGTTCGTCCAGATAGGCAGTAGCCCTCAAAGTTATTGTCGAGGAGCGCGTCGATTGCAAAGAGGCTGTTGAATACCGGGAAAAAGAACGTGCTGGAAGAATGGTGAATATCGAAGTTGAGAAATGATGGTACTACTTACATGGTGGCTCAGAGGATTGCAGAGAACTGGACGGTGCCGGGACATAAACCTCGGTATTGCGATTCCTAGCAGCAGATCTGGACTGTCTTCGCGTCCAAGCCCCGTTTAAATCTGATTTCGGTGAAGAAGAGAGCTCGCAATCTTCTGGGAGCGATTCCAGAATAGGCGAGCTTCGTTCGCCACCGTGGACATGGGGTTTATGTCCAAATCTGATCGGACTCTCTTGCGACGCGATGGCAGGTTGTTGAGAAGTGGGCGGAAGTTGTCCGGGCATCATAACAGGCGTCGAGGGCGAAGAAGACGAAGAACGAGACCCCGAGGATGAATCTCTGGACCTCATGGTGCGAACCTCCTGCGTCCGACCCATCAATCTGCCCTGTCTCGGTGGATCAACGTGGTCTTCAGAAGATGACGAATCCGAGTGTATAGAAGTTCGAAAGGGAATTTGTGCATTTTCTGGTGCTTTCCCTTTGGCTGGAGATAACGACTTGATAGAGAGCGAAGACAGTGGAACTGGGAAGGCGGAGGATATGCTGGTTGATAGGGACGGTCGGTGCCGGTCAGGGGTAGGCTGCTTCTTTGGAGACTGTGCTCTCCGCGCCAGCTCAACATCCCCCTCCCACACTGCAAAGAAGTCTGAGAAGGTACGAGTAGCTTTGATTTCTTTGATGAGTGTTGGCAAGTCGTCCTGTAACAGGACCTGCATCATCATCTGGAGTTCTTCGTGACGATGTTCAATGAGTTCCTGGCTGGCACGGAAGATGGCTCCCTTCTTCGAGAGCTTTGGTATATATTTGTGTATGTTATAAGCGATGTCGTTGGGATTGGGACCGAAAGGGAGAGACTCCCAGGAGGCAGCTTCATCACTGTGAATATAAACTCCGTTTTTCTTGACACCTTTGCCTGCAGCAAGACGATTGCGTTTGTCCCTTGCTGCGCGAGAGTATTCAAGCTCAAGAGTATCTTGAAACATCAAACAATCATCCCATTTCCGCCAGATTTCATACTCGTTGTTGGAAACGATGGATTCACCGGACAAGGTCGTACGTGTGATTGACGAGATATCATCGTCCTTTATCGGGTAAATGCGGAAACCATGACTGTATCTGTTGCCACCTACGGGGTGGTGTTAGCTTCATGGTAGTGGATAGTGAATGGGAGGTGCCGACCATGCTTTTCCGGACGAAGCACTTCCACACAGAACCTGTTTGGTGCACGCCTGCGGATGGCCGTTTTCCAAGTCTATGGTCTGGATGAGTGGGAGCATCTGGAGAAGACGTTGAGACACTGACATGTGGAGAGACTGGCCCAGTTTCCAGCCCTCGGTTGCCCTAGAGTGTGGGAAAGGTAAGAGAGTAGGCCAATAACCAGGGTCAAAGCAACCATTAAACATACAAGGTGGCCGGACATGGTGAAGCTGCTCAGAAGTGCTTCGAGACAACTGAGCCCCGTATCAGCGATCTAGGCGTCGACGAGACCTAGGTATGAGCTTACTGCTACTGTTTACAACCTCAGAACACTTGCGGTAAGCAGCACGTAGAGTGTCGGTGAGAGAACTTGGAGACGATAGTGAGCCTCGAGCCTGTATAGATAATTGTGGGTCAGGATACCCGCCCGGCCGTATATACCCACCCACGAAACGAGTAGGCTCTTTTGGAGCGAGAGGGATCAGGTAAAAGGCTCTGCTCGACGAGGCAAGGGAGTGGTAGAGGCAAGAAGAATCGCCTCCGTGTGGTGTCAAGGTCATATTTTCTAGACGCACGCTGTTAGTGGACTGTAATTGTCCCAGTGGTGTTCACGTGTTACCCGTTTTTATCTCGCACAATAAGATGTGTTTTACCCGAACCGGTTATGGTCCCACAAGCTCGGGCTGACTCGTGCTACTGCAATTGAGCAAACAATTGAGCTGGTGCAGCAGTTGTGTCAGCCTGGCCCTCGTACGCCGGTGACGAGCTGCTCCATGTTGAGGTTGAAACGTTGGCCTCCAAACTCAACTCCGAAAGGGACCACAACTCGCGTACGGATGACAGACATAACGGCCAAGGCACCCCAATTGTCTCCATTGACAGCCATGACAATATCTAGACAGCACCGCAAGACAATTTCGTAGACTTTTGGACGGGTTCATGCGGAACCGCCGTCCAGTAACATCCCGACCGTCTCATCATCTATCCCCCGCCCTCGCAATGTCGTTCGACCTTGCTGCAGCCTCTCCAATCCATTCCGGATACTCTCCATGTGCACGTGGAGTGGCAACTTGCCTTCAAGTAGGCCAGGAGCAGCCATTCTCTCCCGTAGGACCTCTAGATCGTCGCTCATCGTGTGCAGCGCTCGCAGTGCAGCCTTGACATGTGCAGCAGCCTGCTTTCTATACTTCCCGAGGCCATTGAGCAACACTAGACGGCTACCATAGTTTTTCACGGCCTTTTTGTTGCCGCCCAACTGCGTCCAGAGTTCGCCGAGGAGCTCATCCCTCTCAGCGGTAGTGTGTTTGTCTTCCCGAGCTATCATCTCATGCAGCGTCCCAATGTCCGCATCCAACTGTTCAAGGTTCTGCCACGAAACCTCGGCTTCAACTATCAGCTTCTCTATGGCCCGTTCTGATTCGTCCATCGCAAGCGTGAATGCTTCAGCGATAATTTCTTCAGCGGTGGGCCCTAGTTTGATTGGCAAAATGGCCTGAAGCAGCCGCGAGGGCGCCTCCTCGTGTGCACTTTCAATGGTAGCCATCGCATAACTATTCAGCGCCATCACTCTACATAACAATCAGTGGGCCTATCCCTAATGACCGAACGCAGTCAAGTACAAGCACGCACTCATCGATGGCACCAACGACTTTTGCGTTTAGTTTGCTCAACCCTCGGCCAGTTTTCTTTGCATCCATACCAATCGTATGAAGCATGTCTGCAATATTGTCTTTCGACTTGAGGTCACTGTAGCGTACCAGGGACGAGAGATCCTGAGTCGCCATCTCTGCCCTCAGAACCTCGATGGATAATTGTGGACCGCCCGCCGATTCCCCGCTCAGTTGCTCAAACGTAGAGCCCTGTATATTGACGAGCTTCTCAAAGTTTATGGAAGGAACCGGTGGAGTGGAAACACACAATATGCTGTTCGATATTCCCGGGAGGATGCACAAAGGAGAGAACACCATCCGAATTGTAGGGGCCATGCGCGATACCAACCACGCAAACATCCATATAAAGAGAAACCACGAAAGCGGTTTCCGCATTTTCTCGATCGAGCCTGTAACGACGTCAAAGGCAAATGATGCAGTGAAGCGAGCACCATCTGCAAGGGCTTCTTGGAGTTTCTCTTTCTCCACAATGGGGGCTTTCTTTCGTCCCTTGATGGAACGATTCCTAGATGCAGTTGGGGAAGCACGGGATGTGATTTTAGTTTGGACTCGTTGTTTCTTGCGTTGGGAAATGGCAGTGTTTGCTGTTTGGGAACCGCTCGTGCTGGGGGTGATGACCTCGCGCTGAGAGCCTTCCCCAGCATCTGACAAGTCTTCCCAATCCTCTTGGACATCGCTGGATGGCTGCATGTTCTGAATAAGTCCGATATCATGTTGACAGGATGAAGACTGTGTACCTGGAGGTTGTTATTCTCTTGTGGTTGATCATACTTAGGGGGGAGTTGTTGCAGTTGCATGGCTTCGCTGAGTTTTGCTGGCTGTTGGATCTCACGAACTAGATGAACGAGTTAAGCTACGGAGTCACTGTTGAAGCAAAGTCTGACCAGTCTCAGGAGACACGCGCATGCAGCATGCCCAGGATACAATATTTGTACAATGTTTGCTCCGTTCTAATGCGCAGATGGCTTGCGGCCAGTGGGGGTGTTTCAACACATCGTTAAATTTTCCTTGCGGAATCGTCCCGCTGAGACAGGTTCTCTCCTGTCCAGAGATACCCATCATCAGGCTGGTCTGGATGGCCAGGTTTCGAAGCAGTTCCGGTCACAATTATCCCCCTGCGAAGGAAACTTTTATATGCTAACGTCCGCTTACTCTTTCTTGATTTCTTAGCAATCAACTGAACACATTGAATGCACCCTCGTGCTCTCAGAACTCGTATTCAAGACGTGCAGCGCTTTCTCGAGACTCGAGAGAGGTTGAAACGTGGGAAAATCGGTGGGTGATTGATCTTTGCTTTTGGACGGTGGTGTACCATTGACATTCTTGGGGGGAAGACTGTTGTACGGTAAGAGATCCTGGTTTGAGATGTTCCATCTCGCGACGAGAGTTATTCGACAAGAATTTCTCGATCGACCGACGTCGACCTCCCTCCTGGTTTCGAGAACTTTGACCACGATCCGTGAAAATCGGGCAGCTGGGATGTTGGTTTGTTCTATGATATGGTCAACGAGGGCGCCAACCTCGGCGTACTGTTCAAAGATTTTTTCTCGTCAGCTAATCCTGGCCTGATCAGCTCCTATGCGCGTCATTTTTGTCACGGCTCGTCACAGCCCCGTCTCGTATAAAGTTGAGAGCTCCTATTAATTTTTCCCGAGCCCGTCCTCCTCTTCTTCCACCACACTTGTCGACCTAGGCTGGACCGCTACCGTTGTTTTCTCGGTCTGGGGTCCAACTCGAGAGACGCGCTGGTTGAAACCTTGTCCTAATGCCAGGTCCTGACTCCGGGCCCCGACATTAGGACAAGGTTTCAACCATCAATTTACGTCCGATGGAGATTCTCCACAATAGGTTCCTCGGTTTTGCCACTGTCCCTATTTCTTCGCCTCGGCCGCAAACATAGCTAGTTTGTTGAAGCCCTTCATCATCAAGTCTACAGCCCCTCCTTCCGCCTTTCTCCGCATGTTTTCTCTAGCCCACCGAGTATCTTCTGGGGGGCGCATGCGCATATATAGTCTTGAGCTCCGCACAGTGTGCAGCTCCTTCGAGAGCCTGTGTACAACGATCCTCGCAACATGTTCGGGCGGGATGCCCAGGTGGTACGATGCGCTTGTTATATTGTATCGCAAGAGTTCCCCGCTCGGATATATTTTTAGATCTCATCTGGTGTTGTAGTGGTGGCCCACTTGTATGAGTGTGATAGGATACATGGCACGATAGCTTCAATTTTCGCTACCTAGTACTTCATGTCGCCAGACTCGAATGAAGGCGGTCTTCCATAGGTGCTTTGATCTTTCGCCAAAGCCTCATGACAACACATTACTTGGGCTATCGGTGACCCATGCATGGGGGTATTAAACTACTTTTTTCTACGACATGACGCAATCATGCCATTTCCATGTCTTCGTCTTCGTCCTCATCACTGACCTCTTCCCACTCCTCGTCATTGCCACCATCTTCTTCCACTGGAGACGGTTGGATGCCAAGTGCATCCAGAATTCCGATAAGCTCCTTGACGTGTTCAAGTAACGGCATGTCTGGGTGTCCCTGGGAAGTATGCAGCTACGAGCGACCACAGCGCGTCAATTCCACTACTAACAGCCAGGCAAGAAAACGTAAAGGGGACAGCGGGGGAGAAAAAATCACCCACCGTCTGACACGTTTCCAAACAATCCCGGGCGTCCCTAGCCATATCTTG
>JBBPQD010000324.1:0-13266 GCA_038092355.1 Caloboletus inedulis
CCATGAGGCAAAGGTCTAGATTATAGGTAGGGACTTGAGCATTAGCAGGATCGCATGATAGGGGCTAATAGATAGGGGCTAAATGCGAAAGTGCCTCTAGAAATTCAGGAAAAATAGGGAAAAATAATATGGTCTGTAACAACAAGTATCTTGGTATGGCCATGAAAATGAAATGATAATAGTTTGGAGCACCTGTGTGTCACCCAATGGCATCATATATGGCTCACAGTGTTTGCTCAGATATCTCATACTAATTAACAAGCTTCCCTTGGCACTCATAGTGACTTAAAATAAAACAAGACCAACCAATATCATTGAGGTGCAGTGACCTCCAAAACTGTTGCAATATCTAACTCTGATGTGGTGTGACCCATGAAAATATCATTTAGCTTTGGTGGGTGCAAATAATGTCCAAATAGGCAGCAACATTTGAGCCCCTGGATCATGTGATGTGGCCCAGTGGCTGTGGAAATATGCCCATTTTAAAATTGCATTACCATGGCAACAGGTTTACACCTTTCAATAAAAATATTGAATCTCATTGAAATATAATCATATGTGATATTATTTGGTCATACAAACAAAGGTACACATACAAATACCATGTCTGAGTTTGAAATAAATCACACACATCTTTCTTCCCAACCACATCATCATAAGATCCATTTCTTCTACTTAAATAAATACCATCCTTTCTATGCTTGATGCTGGGCAATCTGCCCACTCTATGCCTCAACCACTGGTCTCCATGTGTTTACCATATCCAGGCTCTGCTCCACAGAGCATTCTGACCTGCAGAAGTCTGTGGTGAAGTCTAAATGCCCCTTTCTCTCAGCTATAGTAGACATCACAAGGCTCGCTTGGACTTTGCCTATGTTCATAATGATTGGACTATAAAGGATTGGAAGTAGGTAGTATGATCTAATGAGACCAAAATCAATCGCCTTGGGTCAAATGGGTGCAAATGGGTGTGGAAAAAGGCAGGTGAAGGCCTTAATAATAGGCTGGTAGAAAGTACCCTCAAGTTTAAAGGAGGTTCCCTTATGATGTGGGGGTGTATGACTTGGCAAGGAGTTGGCTATGCTGCCAACATTGATGGTAGGATGGATGCAGACCTTTATCTTCAGATTTTGAAGGATGAGCTGCTCAATACTGTTACGGATATTCACAGATATTCATTTTCTTATTATTTTCTTTTCACTTTACTTTTCGAATTCTACGTGCAAACGGCACTTGGTCAGAAGTTAACGGATCACGTGATTGGGTCATGTGAATGGTCATGTGAGTAATGAGGCTGCTGTGCGCCCTTCTCACATCCATGTTGTGATGTTGTAGCTGAAGCTGTGCTTGCTCCACACACACGTGTATTTAATTACTGTCGACCCTGAGACCCTGAGGGTTCTCTTCCATTTTCATTTCGCTTAATTAATCTCCGCATGCTTCTCTTCCATTCTAGAAGACTCATGGACAATGCATGCTACGCTTCTTATTTAATTATTGCTTACATTAAACCTTTATAATAAGGTTTGTATCAGTCAGCATCTTACCAACGCTGTGTAGTCAGTATGTATATAATGAATGCATCCCCAACGAAGAACTCCAGTCTAGTTCTTCTTGGGTTTCCCCTAGTCATCCTAGTCTCTATCTTTGAGTCGACGTTTGAGTGGTAACGGCCTAGTCATTATTTGATTAGAATCGCCAACAAATACTCTGCAGAATTATGGTCTAGATCCTCCTAACATCATCTTTCAGCAAGACAATGATCCCAAGCATACCTGCAAAAAGGTTAAAGAGTGGTTGGGAGAGCAGGACTTTGGGACTATGGTTTGGCCAGCACAGTCTCCTGATCTCAACCCCATTGAACATCTCTGGGATCACCTCAAAAGAAGACTAGTAGATCATGAACATCTTTTTACTGGAATTCATGAGTTATGGAAGATAGTTCAGGTGGAATGGGAGGAAATAGCACTTGAGGAGTGTCAAAAGTTGATTGAAAGTATGCCTAGGAGGGTTGAAGCAGTGCTCAAGGCAAAGGGAGGCTATACCCAGTACTAATACCCACTTTATACCAAGAGATGCAAAACTGTTGTAATGGCAATGCAGTTTTAAAATAGGCATATCTCCACAGCCACTTGGCCAAATCACATGATCCAGGGGCTCGAATGTAGGTGCCTATTTGGATATTACTTGTGCCCACCAAAGCTAAGTGACGTTCCTATGGGTGCTTGTGGTGTGCTGCGTGCATAGTAATTAAAAAGCCTTATGCCTTCTGTGCACCACACCAAACTTGACCAAACAGGGTCACTTAAGTACATAATAACAGGCACAACCTTGACAACCACTTATCAAATACAATACAAGGCTGCTACTTCACAAGCTTGAAACACTTTGAGTGGTTGCAGTCAAGCCCCCTTTCTCTGCAGCCCTATATTGCACCATTAAGCCATTGGATCGAGCATTAAGAATCATGAGTTATTGGAATTTATAGACATGCAAGTGTACTTTCTGCTGAAAAATTCATCACTCAATAGTGCATTACCTTGCACAGCCCAATATCTACTGGAACAGCTCTTCAGATTGTGCCTCTAAAATCATCTAGGTGATGCCAGTGGAGTAATTATAATATAATATCTCACTTGATGATTGACCAAACTAATATAATGCTGTTGTGTTATTTATCTGCCAATATTATTTTACAATTAGTGATATTCACAATGTCAATCATTATATTGATATGACTCTTTTACATAGAAATATTCTCTAGCTGAAATTAAATCTCAGACAGCTTCAAAATAATTGAAAGACTGCTGGCCAATATGCCAAGTCATGTGTCAAATGACACTTTGTAGCACAAGATCATTGGACATTAGATAACAATAGGTAGAATACTAAAAGCTGCTTTAAATCACATCTAAATGATAGACAATAATAATAAAAATTTGAGCTCATGTAATTTCCCCCATTATCCAACCACCAATTCTCCCCACTCCTATGTTTTGCCAGTTTGCCCACTAGGAACTACTTGATAATCTACATCTCATTGCCCTCTGTGTCATATAGAATGTACTTGCCCCAGTGGAGAGTGATATTAATGATAATGATTTTGATGTAAATATTAATTGAGAAGATATATTTAACTCTATTATTTATTCTTTCCCTTTTCCTATTTCCCCTTTAATACTTCTTGATATCATTAACTTTGAAAGTGAGTTTGATAGTCAGAACTCAGACAGTAAGCATGATCAGAGTGAACCTTACTAGCACCTCCTTGGTGAGATTGCAGAATAAGCTGAAGAGAGCACAGTATTTACCATTGAAACATGTCACTCTTGCATGCCTCACAAATTCATCTCCTGGAGCATTCTGTTGTGTTTTGGCCCTATCTGTTCCACAAGAAGCTGTGGATTTACCTGGTAGTATTTGACTATATCATTAACAAAATTTATGAAAATATCATTTTCAATTCTTATTTGAATTACTTCCAGCTCCCAGTAGCAACCCAGCTGGCAATCTTTCTAAACTATGCAGAGCACTAAGGAAATGCCATTTTCCCAGAGGTTATGACATGACAGCTAGGGTTGGTGTGGGGTCAGTGATCAATTGTGTATGTCACATTATAATTGTACTTCTCAGTTATCATATTAAATACATTGGGGTACCACCAGTTACCTTATAGGATGCTGAGTTATCCCATAGGTTTGTAAAGGAATAGTCTTGTCCAAGTTGGTAAAATGGTATCTTTGCCACTCATGGCTCCACAACTCTATTGTTCCAGGAAATGTGATGTTTTGACAGCTTGTTGTCATGCCACATAACTTTCTGGTTGTTGACTATGGCCTTGGTTATACTGATGGTGTGCATGCTGCACATATCTTCTTAAAAACTTGTATTATAAAGAATCTAACAGAAATAATTCCAGCAGACCACTGGATCTGGATGGATATGTAATATATATACAACATATATACTGTATAATATGCTGTACTGTTCACAGCAATAAGGCTAGCTGTGCTATCACAATGAAAAAAACCATTTATAAGAAGCATTTATCAAAGGTAATTTACCATGTACTGATCACACCACTAATTAATAACATTATTAAAAGATTTGTATCTGGATAGAGCATGCATTTGTGGTACTGAAGAGACAGTTTCAATTCCTGCATGAGCTTGGGTTAGTTATGCAAACAGAGTACAATATGAATATTGATTTGCATTGGATTTAATGCTATTTGATCATCTACAATATTATCATCCAACTGAAGGAGTCAAGAGTCAAGAAGACAATGGGTTGTGCTTATTAAGAGACAGTAGAGCCATACTGTTCAGTTGCACCAGTGGTTATAGATATGCCAGAGGAATGCCAGGATAGGCATTCTGTACAAATCTAATGATGCACTTGTTTACACACCTAGAACAGTGTTGAGTAGAGAAAATTCAAATTATATACTTCATCTTATAGTATATTACATCTTAAATACTTTAATGTGATCTTTAACAAATGTGGCAGGAGAATGGGTAGCAAATCAAGTTTGTGATCTGCTTGAGACCCTTTGTCATATTTCTTTAAATTAAATTTACAACTACAGCATCTGGACCAGTTATGTAAGTAATGCAGCTTTCCTCAGCACTTTTCAGCTTAATGTCCTTCTGTTCTCGATTAAGCTCATTGTGGTCAGCAAGGTAAGAATGTGTATGCTCCATGATCAACTGCTTATATTGCATCTAGGTTGTTTGTTTCAAGTTATATTATTTAACTGCACAGTGTAATAGTGGATATGCTGGCTATTCACTTCCTTCATGCAGGTCTCTATCTCATGGATGAGATCACCAAGCTTCCTGTATAGCTTATTCTTGATACATATCTGCAGATGCGGAGCTGCCCTTTTTACTAGGGGAAGTGACACTAGGACTTGTGGATCCAGAATTGGAGGAAAGACTAAAAGAAGAGTGAGCAGAATGTGGGAGATATGCATAGAGTGTCTGCTGTTGATAGCAAGTAGAGTGACCATCAAACAATGGTGTTTTCATCATGCTGCTGGCCTTGCTGCTTATGGCAGATTCATCTAGGCATGTAATGTAATCTTACACACACTTACATAGTACTTACCTGGTTGTGTGACATTTCAGCAGGAAATGACTTACATATATACTAGTTATTAACCCATTGTCATTATCTATATTATTTTTGGGCTCATGAAATGCCTAGTTGCTATTATCAACTGCCATATCATTACTAAAAATATATTTCCCTGACCATTGGTATTATCAACAACTATTCCATCACTTCTTGATTATAATCACTTCCTCTTGAGTATCATTCAAAGTAGGAGTGGTGGCATTCTCAGCTGCTTTTATCTACATGTGAGACAATATGTTTTGCACATGGTCAATGGCAAGATCAGATAATAGATGTAAGGTCACTGTCAAAGCCTAATATACTTTACTAAATTTCATTGAGTTTATCATAGTAAGGAAAATCTGAGCAAATCTGACCTAGTAGGTGAGTTGCATTATGAGTGGAGATGTGAACAGTCTGCAATGACCAATACTCACTAGGAGTACAAGCAGTTTGCTAGAGGACAGTAATAGCTAGTCAAGTGTCTGGAGAGTAGTGGGAAACTTCAAAAGGACAAGATTGGTGTCCCTTATATACTATTCTACTGTATACACCTGTGTACTAGAGATCTAGTAATATGCTATGCTACATGAGAATCCAGCAAGGCTTAACATAAGGAACAAGCATATACATATTGGTACAGCCTTGCATGAGGTATCAATAAGGCAGGCAGTGTACATGGGGAGATTAGCAGGTATACATGTATGAGGCAGCACACATGTGTATCAGATGTGTATCAGGCATGGGACATACATGAGGTTAGTGCATGGCAAAGGTCTGGATCATAGCAAGGACTTGAACATTAGAAATGATTATATGATAGGAATTAAAGATAGGAGCTAAATGCAAAAGTTATAGGAAATCAGGAAGAATAGAGAAAAACCCAGGAAAAATAATATGGTCTATAGCACAGCCTGAGAGATATACTCATGATGTTTGGGCTTGGATTCTCTGGATGAATACCTTCTTCAGTTTTTTTAAAGCAACTGTGACACTTACAATATTTATGCTCATGCTAGATTAAATAAAAAATGAGAGCAGGGAAAGACTTACAAGAGCAACCAGTTACTTATAGATGATGTATATCTATCAGAAACCTATATGAAATTAAGCAACCGAGTCAAGTGAGGTGTGCGAGGGAGGGAATGGCACCGGGATGGGTAGCCAACTAGATAATAGGCTGAGGGACTGCTGACCCTCAACCACCTATTTCATCAAAATACTCATCAGATCTCTTTCAGCTAGAATAATATCACATGCTAAAGTGTACCTGTTTATATAGGTAGGGCTCATGCACACAGACCAACATTAGTAATTCGGAACAACTTGGGAGAAGCACACCAGAGTTTGAAACATCAAATCAAACTGGGTGTCGGCACCCAGGCATTCTCACGTTCACACCCACTAAATTGACTACTTAACACAGGCCTACTCTCAAGTAGGTTTCAGCCATATTGTCTTTCATCGCCTTATCCCAAATGGGACTTAATGATTGCCTCTGATCAGGCATCTTGTTGTCCTCCAAGTCCATCAGTTTTCTTGATGGGAGTTGACAGATTCTTGCTGGATTAGAGGGCCCAGGCAGAGGGGGGCCAATGTGTGATGGTTGGTCAAAAGGATGGACAGCATCCTCACTGCCCTCTGTTTTGTTGCTCTTGTCCAATACTACTCGCTTCCAAAAACTAGCAAGGTTGGACAAGTTGAGTGTGCATATTTGTGACACCAAAGTCCGAGCATTAAGGAGACCAGTATCTCTGAGGTTAGGAACTGACAGTATTTGTCCATAATCCCATTCTGGAATATTCCGGAATGGTGTTTTCAAGTCCGGAATGACTGTTTCCAGAATGCATTCCAGAATTGCTGTTCCGAGTTTTCTTCCCACGCCCTTCCGAGGGTTCCGAGATTGTCATCTTGGAACCAGTCCGGAACCACTTCCGGAACTTTCCCACGCTCTACCGGACTCGGAAAGTTCGGAATGAGGTTTGTCACACTTGGACTATTTACCCAATATTACATATGACATAATACGAGTATACCTCTGCCACAACATAGTACATATATCATTTTCTCGCTAAGACACACCTCAGTCGTTTACCGCCATCTCTGGCAGCGGCTGAGGTGAGTCTTTTTCTTTCTCTATTCTACCTATAGCTAATGTACTGTAGCTTGGGCACTTCTGCCCTCTTATAGGTGAATATAAGTCGTTTACCACCATCTCTGGCAGCGGCTGAGCTTGGGCACTTCTGCCCTCTTATAGATTCTGTCAGGAACATCAATTGGTGAACCCCCAGAGTTAACACTCCAGAGGATGAATGGATCCATCAGGCTTATGTCATGTTGATATCCCATGGACTCAGGCGGAAATTCAATATTAAATTCCATATGCTCAGCTCTTTCAAGCCAAGATCACATATATCCTTGGAGTGTGTTGCCAAACTCCTTAGCAGAGAATTTACCCCAGGCTGTGTTGAATTTGCTTTTCAGCACAAGCATGGCACCACTGTCACTATCGCAAAATGTAATCCGATTATTCCAGCATGCTTGGAACTCTGCTTTTCACCATTTCAACAACAGTGGTTGTGGATAACCACGGATCATGTAAAGTGATACCAACCACTTCATGGCATCTGCGTAGTCTTCTATGGTACTACTCAGGGTGGCCAATCTACTCATTTCACTGCTGAACCTTCCTCGTTTAACGTCAATCAGGTGTCCTGAGATCCAGGGGATTCTCTGGTGAAGGGACTGGACCCAGAAGGGTCTACACTTCAATGATCCTTGATGGTCTTTATAAAGAAGCATATCCAGGAAGGGCTGGACATTGCCAGCGTCCCAGGTCAGTTCACATCTGTTGATTTTAACTAGCGATTGGAGTATTTGTACCACCTCCTGGGGAGAATGCATGTATACAATTTCAAGGCAATTGGCAATATACCTTCCATAGAAGGCTACTTGAGGGTCCTACTGAACTCCATCCCTCTTTTCACAGAATCATCCATAGAGGTTAGCAAGGTCAGGTGAATCTTCAATGCTCATGGCAAGGCCCCTTGAGTTGCAGGAAGAAGTCCCCTTTAAACTGTGTGACAAGCTCTGTGTTACCAATTGGAAGTGCCTCTTTAAAGAAATTAAGGTAGGCGTCTATGCTCATTCCCATCCAATACCTATTGAAATCCCCTTCATTATGCAATACCCACTCTCTATAGAGAAGATAAGTGTGCTCGCGGCACTGTGCCAAAGAAATGTTAGGGTAATAGGCCACTATGACGATGTAGTAGTTCTGCCTGGGAATAAGGCAGAGCTGACTCAATTTTTTTTACTAAGTCTTTGCTGCCATGGATGACAGTTAGCACCTCTGCAACTAGAGGTTTGAGCTGTTTACTGCAAAATTTAGCAGCAGGGTTCTGAATTGTGCTGTGACAAGGCAGGATCGGCCTGAATTTCATTGGCTATTTATAAATCTTTGGAATTCCATAAGAGTGTGATATATGGTGGTCACGATTAGGCTTGGTAACAAGACTCTTAAGATAATCCTCAAGAGTACCATACTTTCAGTCATAATTTGCTACTCTTTGCGAAAGAATATGCATTTGCTGGCATTTATGATCAAGGATAGATACATATAGCCTCTGCTGGGGTTAGCCATCAATAGTTGGCAGGATTCCCAATATCTGTAGCAGTAATAATGTAGTCATTATCTAATAAGAACTGGCGAAATTTGTCAACCTTGGGATTCAGCACTTTCCAGGGGTTTTCCACAATGCCTTCAGAGGGGTCATTGGCAGTGATGTGATGAATATATGCATGACCATGCTTCAAAGTGAGTTCGCAATAAAACAGATAAGCAGTGGTGGAGGAGCTGACATTGGGGGCAATATTGTTGGACATAGTAAAAAAACTGGTAGAGGAGCACATAAAGTGGGTTAGGCAACTGAGCACACCAAGCAAAGTGAGGTGTGCAAGGGAGGGAATGGCACTGGAATGGGTAGCCAACTAGGTAATAGGCTTAGGGACCACTGACCTTCAACCACTTGTTTATATAGGTAGGGCTCATGTGCACGGACCAACATTAGTAATTTAGAACAACTCAAGAGAAGCACACTAGAGCTTGAAATGTCACATCAAACTGGGTATCAGCGCCCGGGAATTCTCATGCCACATGGGTAGCTTTGCTGAGGACAGGCTGATCAGATATTTGGGCTGGTCATGTGATATCAGTTATCTCTGGGATTGGCCTACATTGCTTATGTAAAATTTTCCCATGGGGTTAGGTAACCCCTGTTCTACAGGAAAAACTGTTAAATTGCTTAAGCAATCTAACAATAGGTTTTTATATGAAATTAGAAATTTTGTCATTGAATATATGCCTGGAAATCACTTTATAAATGTTCTTTTTCTATATTTCTAAAGGCCACTCATTGAGGGCAAAGAAAAGAGCAGATCCAGTTTGATTGTAATCATGATATAAAGTATGCCTGTTGGCAGAGTAAGTTATAAGCCAGGAAACCAGTTTCAAAACATAGGTTTCATTCCAAGTAATGTTTGGAGATCTTGAAGACTTGGAGGACAAGGCTATTTCCCTCCCTTTGTCATGTGTTGTATCATTTAGGGATTTTGCTAATGTCCTGTTTCTTGCTTGCTGGACTATTGATTTAACACTGGCCATTTTGAAAGCCTAATTACAGAGTCCCAGCCATACTGAGCATTGAATAGTTGATTGCTTGGCAAGAATGTCTTCTAAACTCCAGTCAAGTCATTGAAAATTTTAGAGTCAATGAATGTCATTTTAGCATCAAATCAGTATCATTTTAGTATAATAATTGCTACTGTGAATACCACTATTATAAAGTTATTCACCTGTATCTATGGTCTAGTCTCTAAGACTGCCAAGCTAGTGATTTGAGTATTATGAAATGCAATGAGCTCAAAGGGTTCAAAAGCAGCCTTTTAACCATTTGCTGCTCTGCCTCAGGCTTTTGTAATGCCTGCTTTTGAAATCTAAAATGTAACCTGTAACTCTATTCCAGTTAATAATGGTACCCCTTTAGTTCATGCTGGACATTATTAGCCTCTCCTTACCAGCAATTTGCCATTTCAAAGAGATTGTGATGCTGAGTTAATGAAGTGTTATGCTAAGGATCATAAAGAACATCACTGCAATCAGAATCAGCATAGAAGATCTCTAAAATATGCTCATCTAGCTATGTCTATACCACCAGCAAATCTATCTATTCCACTAGAGAAAATATATCCTTAACTTTCAGGACAATGTTGTAATGGTGAGAAATATCAATTAAGCTACATATAGTGGAGCAGGAATAAGCATATTATTAGGATATATAGAATATGTTGCTTGCATAGCAGCATAAACAACATTACAATATTCAGCAGGCTTTTACAGAGCAAGGAGCTACTCAAGAATGAAAACAAGAGGGGAGAGAAAATATTTATCAAGATTGTGATCCTTGATTAGTAGAGCAATATTAAGAGAATCAGGAAAAGCAAACATAATAATAATCTATCATCTACCCCATTTCCATTTTCACCTCCATCTTCTACCTCTGCCTCTGCCACTGGTCCTGATCCTTCTTCCTCTCCCAGACCTTTTTCTCCTCCAAGCCCTTTTCTATAGGATTCCTTCCATTTATTCCTTCAAGATATATATTACCTAGCAGTAGACTATATTATAAATTTGTTGATGTCAATGGTCTGGAACCAATCAATGTGGAATGTTCAAACTACCATGCACTTCATTTTAATAGTGAAAAACTCAGCAAATTAACTTCTTTTAACATTTTAACCTTTCAACTTTGCCTAGGAGCAGCTCTAGGGTAAGCATTCTTGTCCAACTCTCTAATTCCAGAAGTCATCCTCAGAAGCCTCTTGACCTTTCAAGTCTATGATCTGTCCTTACCCAGAATAGTTGTCACAAAAGGTCTAAGTTATTTTCATTCACGATCACTGTTACTGTAACTCTCCAAAAATTTTCAACCAATTTCCCTTCCTAAATCCTTGCTTATGGCAAGCACCTTCACTTGACCCTCCCTTCTTATCCTTCTCCTTCTTCCACTTTGAGCAAGAGGACAAAACCCTTTACACTAATATTTTAATGCCCTTGCTACAGTATGTGAACAAGAAAAATTCCTCCCACTTGCTCACCAGCTATTGGCAGGAGAAATGTTTTCCAAACAACTCACTCCTTCTGCCATTGCTATCACCACAATCCTATATTTCCTCTTTCTCCAGCCCCATTTCACAACCCTCCTCTCACTCTATATTTCTCCATTTCCACTTCTAAGATAATTAACTCTGATGCCATGGATGTTAATATAATTAGAGTTGCCAAACTCATCCCAGATGAGAGAAAGAAATATATCAAGAAAGGCTCCTGCTTTCACTATCAGAAAGCCAGCCACCTTAGCTCTGCCTACCCCTCTTTTTCCTTTTCCAAGAAACTCCAAAAGTGTTACAGACCACATTATTTTTCCCATATTCTTTCCAATTTTTCCTGATTTTCTAGAGCAACTTTCACATATAGCCCCTATCTTTGACCCCTATCATGTGGTTCTTGCCTACGTTCAAGTCCCAGCCATGATCTAGACCTTTGCCATGCATTAACCTCATGTCCTACATGCTTCCTACACATGCTATTCATAACTCCTATGAACCACAGCCTAGATTGCCTCATGCATGCCTTATATTCACCATACCTAGTACATGTGTGTGCTGCCTCAACATATGTATACCTGCTGACCTCCACATGTACATAGCCTACCTCATTGTTTCCTCATGCAAGGCTGTACTAATACATGCCTATATGTACCTCATGTGTTAGCCTTGCTTGATCCTCATGTAGCATAGCATATCACTAGATCCCTAGTACATAGGTGTATACAGTAGAATAGTGTATAAGGGACACCCCCAGCTCTGGAGGATGCCAGTCTTGTCCTCTTGGAGTTTTCCCAGTACTCTCCAGACACTTGACTTATTACAACTGTTTTCTAGCAAACTGCTAGTACTCCTAGTAAGTATTGGTTGTTTCAAAAAGCACATCTATTGCATCTCCAATGATAAAGAATCTCCTTTGCTGCCCTGAATTTTAAATAGAGGGACTTATTTAACACAAGTCTCCTTCTCTCCTATATGCTCCTTTATACTTATATCTTCTGTAACTAACGCAATGAAAATTTCCATTCAGTTGATTATACTCTTACAGACACCCAAAGCTGTCAATTCTCAATCTCTCATTGATAGTGGAGTGGATATCTCCTGCATTGACTGGAATTTTGTCCAAAACACCAACTTCCCATTTAGAAATTTGCCAAACCCTTCCAGGCCTTATATGCTGAACACACCCAAAACAAAAAAGGAATAGTCTGCTACACTCACCCTTTTCCTAAACATGAAAGAGATTGCTCTAAAAATCACTTTCAATATTATGCATCTAGAACAAGACAACATTATCCTATAGTTATTCCAGCTTAAACAGACCAATTCAACCATTGATTGGGCCAAGTCAACCTTATCTCTTGATGAAACCCTTAACCAATCCAAATTATTCTCCCTCTACTCTGGTGATTTGACTAGAAACAACTTCTTCTTTTGACAACCTTCTACTTGTGCTTCTAAACACATTCATGTAAATATAATCTCTGATGAAGGACTCTTCACCTTTAATCATTGGTAAACAGAAAACCAATACCTCAAATGAGTTAGTAACAACTACATTATTTGTTGCATCATCAGATGTAGATCCCATTTTATTCCCATCAAATTTGTTACAGACCGTATTATTTTTCCCTATTTTTCCTGAATTTCTAGAGGCACTTTCGCATTTAGCCCCTATCCATTAGCCCCTATCATGCGATCCTGCTAATGCTCAAGTCCCTACTATGATCTAGGCCTTTGCCTCATGATATCCTCATGTCTACCATGCCTCTTACATGACTCCTACATGCGCAGCCTAGATTGCCTCATGTATGCCTCACCGATCATGCATGGTGTGCTGCCTCGACTCATGCTCGCCTCATTGTCTACACATGTACACTGCCTGCCTCACCCATACCTCATGTATGGCTGTACTGATACACATGTTTCCCTCATGTACGCCTTGCTGGATCCTCATGTAGCATAGCATATCTCTAGATCCCT
>JBBPQD010000325.1:0-13247 GCA_038092355.1 Caloboletus inedulis
CAATCTCGCCACGGACCCCATCTGCGACTGCCCCATGTGTATCACCTCGGCTCACGTATTCAAAGACCCCGGGTTTCGTGCCTTCGCCACCTCCCTAAACCGCCTACCCGACCAATTGTTCGAGATCCCCGTCCCTGACTCCTCTCCCTCCCTCTCTGGCATCCTGGTCAACCAGGACTTCGACCATGAGAAGGGGGTAATGAAACGACCTTTTCCTCTACCGTAAACCTTCACGGCACTGACAGTTATTTAGGATATGATAAGTATTTACGAACCCCAACCCTAGAAGTCTCTGACTCTAGACCCTACGTCATAACCCACGCCCCTATGACATCACCGCACCCTTTACCCTGATTAGTCACTACACAGCTTGGTCTGTGCACCGTTCCCAGTAGTGTATAAGTAGGGACACCTCTGTATCGTATCCTTAGCTTTGGAATTCCTTTTCTCTCAGTCAGATACTAGTGCTTAGGCATTAGCCTGGTTGATATTAAGGTTGATTCTTTCAATGACCTAGTCATTGTTTGATTAGGGTCGCCAACAAAAAGTGTTATGGAGTGATGGCTGAAACTGAGGGTCCTTGATGAATGACCATAAGCAGTTTAATTCAGCAGTGGATTTTGTATTTGTTCTGGAAAATTGCCAACACATGAGGATACCAGCTGTTGGACTACTGAATGCTGAGTATAAGTTTTTGCATGTGATCTGGGGATCTGCTAGGCCATGATTTGCTCCCATTGGAGTGCCGTTACATTCCTGAGAGTCTAGTGTGGGGGCTGAGATATTCAAGGTGGGTGCATCAACAAAGAAATGGATATCATCCTCTCCCTTGCATATATGGGTTGGCCAAGTCAGATGGACACGAAAGAGACCCATATCAGTGGGCTGTGTCCTATACTCGATAAGTGGAGAACTCGGAGCAGATTGTTCTGGGTCAGATGAATGGGTGGATAATTGCGGACTCAGACTGAGTGGAGGAGGAGAGTGGACATGTTGTAAACAATTACCAGTTGGTAGGTAATCAGTATATCTTGCAGGGAGATGTATAGACTGTCCAGAACAAGCTGTAATCACAGGAGGTTGAGACGTGGCAGGAATATCTTGTTTGAAAATGGCAGACTCTGAAGGTCCAGCTTCATTTTCTAGCTATTGAAGGTGGAATCATCATTGCAATGGAAACAAGAATACCATCTAGTTACATACCAAGTTATCCTCACAGTCCATTAGACCACCTCCCAATGCAGCCACATTATGCAACTCAGAGAATGATCCCAGAATTTAGGGGTTCACCTCGGCTGTGAGAGTCAATTTCTGGTGGTTTGGAGGGTGTAGATCCTCTTCATCAGCTAGAGTCTTCTTCAGACATTTCAGGGAGTGAGCAAGGCTTGACCGCAACTGTTGGTAAGCTTGACATTTTGCTTCATGACCATGGAGCTGCCTCTGGGTATCAAAGGTCTTTTGGCAGCTGAAGCATGAGTGGGTATCGTCCACATGATTGGTATGGAAAGAGAGGTCGAGTGTCACATGAAATGTAAATGAGCTTGAACAAGCTTATATTTTGAAGTTTAGGTGGTACAGAGCGATATCTAAAAAGCCAATCTATTATCTAGAAATGACAGTTCAGCCATGGAAAAGGTTAGAAGACAAAAGCTTACCTTCACTAACTACCCTGAAGTGGTGATGGATCAAGTAGGGTGAATGTTGGGCTATCACGTGGCCAAAATTCCCACCAAGTCTGATCTCTGAGGGCCTTATCTCTGAGCTCTTTTCATGCTCTTGTTCTTTGACTGCCATCATGCCAACAATCCCGAGTAACACAGATTTCACTGACAACACAGACAAGAATCAGGGCATCACTGGCAAGAAAGGAAAGAAGACCAAGTGAGTACTGTGTACAATTACAGTAATTAGTAACTAATATCTCAATGCCATCTTGCAGGAACTTAGGTAAGGCTGACCCACATGGGATCTACAATGCAGCTGTGCACACCATTGCACGCTGCATAGATCTTTGGTGTAATGTTGAGAATGTAGTCAACACTGTGGGCCTTATTCAGGAAGATGAAGGAAGCAAACTTGGTGAACTTGATGAGGAAGACGCAGCAAGAATAGTGCGCGAGCAGTTTCTTAGTAAAATATATGTACCTGGCAGTGCATTGCCAGAAATGGGATTTCTGGTACTGACAAACCCATAGCTCAATTGAATCAAGGCAGCAGACGACTCAGACATACTACAAGATTGTCAAATTGGTGCCTACTTTACAGGCACTTGTTAACAACCTAGAAAAGAGAACTGAGGTGGAAGTATCTGCAGAAAAGTTATTTTCTATTTTCTATATGTGCATATATTAACCTTTTTATTCTCATTTAGATGAATGCAACCATTAAGGCAACCTGGTTGAACAATGCAACCCGCCTCAAGACTTCCATTGCTCAGTATGCATTGCCAAACTCCTACAAACCTAGTTCCCTCGATCCACCTATTGTCAATACAAATGGGAGGGCCGAAATGGGCCTCAATCACCCCATTCTTGCTCAGTGGCTCTGTCCCACAGATCAACTTGAGTGATTTGACGAGAATCCCAAACAGTATGTATTTTATTATCATATTATCACCTCTTTAGTGATACCTTCCAGGACATGCAAAGATCTTGCCTCCGGTGCAATATGTATGGGATCACAAGACTTTCCCACCCTCTTCTGGTCTGGCGGGATGCATGGTGTCTTCTTTCAAAAATTCTAAGATGATTCCAGAGAAGTTGTCAACTGATTTGTTTCTCTCTATTCTAAAAAATAGATTTTTGACCATGGCTAGTAGATTGTCACTGTCTAAATAATAGGCAGTGGAGCGAAACAGATGGTAACCTGAGCTACCTCAAAATGTACTGCAGTATTATCAGCTTTATCCGAGATTCACCCAATATGAAATGGAGAGATGAATTGTTGAGATGGTGGAATAAGTACATTTTATTTACTCTCAAGATTTCATTGGCCATCTTCAACCTGTACTATTCAAAGGAAACTCTTCGGGGACAAGATTGGCTGTGGTGATACAAAGACACTAAGGAAAGATGGAAGCTCAGGTTTGACAACACCTGCACAAATGTCCACAATGGAAAGACTCCAGGCTCAAATGAAGGCACATCTGGCTGAACCCACCCCCTCCCCTCAGGCCGCTGTCATAGATCCATCACTCACCTTCCCCACCAGTGAGTCTATGCACACTGCATTTGGCCTGCTCAATGAGTTCCAATTGGCTTCGACATCATCTAGTATCCAACTTGATGGTACACCAGTAGTCATCGTGCCTTCTACAGGCACCACCCCTACCGTGGTTCCACCCACAGGTTTATCCACAGCCACTCCAGGCACACCATGCCCCAGAGCACCCACAGGTATGACTACAAATAAGTGGACAGGCCTGGTGAACGGTACCAATGCAGTACATGCAAGAGGTGTCCCTACCCCTACCTGGCTGTAGGGCAATGCCTAAACCAAGTGGGACAAGGCAATGAGGGCCAGAGTTGAGGTTATTGCAAGGTCAAGGTTGATCATAATTGAAGTCCATGCCCTGGTCTTCATACATGCAGTCTGCTGCATCCTGATCTTTGAAGGAAGTGCTAGAAGAACATTGTTATACTCTGCTGACTCCGAGAGAGTGAGTTGATGGACTTACTCTGGAGGTCCACAACACACAGCTCATGGATGGCTTGGAGGTGCTCTGCCTGCCTTCCCACACATAGTACCGTTGTCTGCCTGACACCTCCTCTGAATCCATGGAGGGAGACTGATTTGGAGAGTCCTCAATGTTGGGTGGCTGTTGAATGGGGCATGGGAGTCTAGGTCAAAGTGGGACAAAAGGGCTGCCATTGCCTTGATGGACCGTAAGGCAGTGTTTTGAATGAATAAAATGATGATGAGGGCGTTGGAAAGAGTGGGTGAGGCAGCGCTGACGTTGCAAAGGCATAGGAAGTGTTGGAGATGGCATGGTACTGGTTGAAGAGGCAATGGGGTGATGAGGTGCTGAAAAGAAAGGATAGGGCCAACAAACACTGCTGAGGTGCAAAGGTGGGCATGGAAGGTGCTGGGGATGTTGTGAAGCTAGCTAGAGAGGCAAAGATGGTGTTGAAAAGAGTGGGTAGGTCCAACAAACACCACCAACATTGCAAAGGCACAGAAGGCACAGAAGGCACAGGAGATGGCAGGAACTGGCTAGAGATGGCAGTGAGGGCAATGGGGTGATGGGCTAGCTGGATGTGTTTGATGAGAGGGCGTCCAAACATTGGAGGTGCTGCCAGCAGCAAGAATGACACCTAGCGAGTGCCAGAGAACATTGACAATGTTAATAACCATTGTGGAGAGGGGAAAGGGGGTGTGGGAAGGGAATTCAACAAAGTGGTGGCATTACAATGTTGCACCACATGAGGTGGCAATGTGATTGCACATGCCTGATGGCAGTGCTATACAATGCTGAGCAATGCTGAGTCCTACCTGCTGCCCCATAGGTACTAAGTAATCCAATATTTAAGGGATATTTGGGGTGTGAGGTATTGCTGGTGTTGGCCAAAGTGTGGAAAGAAGCCTAATTATACATTATGATAATGCTTTGGGCCCAGCCTAATAAGGCTGACTCATCGGGAACAATAGGTGCTCATTCTGATAACCTCCATAACTCCGACCCATTGGACCTGATTACCAGCTCTGTTTGTGAATGGGACCTACACAGTACATCATCAATTCTTTCTGGCATGTGGGGACTCTGATTAAACATCAAGCGATGGGTAAAGGAAGCAAAGAGACATGTAGCTGCACATGTGAGGAAGTATCTGGGGCGGTAGAGACGGATCGCTGATCACCTTGTGTGCCCTTAAATGGCACTACAAAAGTCTGGTGTCCAAGCAGTTGAGATACAGTGATCCCCCAGCACTTGCGTCAGCAAATTTTAAATGACTCTCCATGTTCAACAACAACACTTTGATAAGATTAGACAATACATACAAGTTTTCTTGTGCTTAAATTATATCTACAAAAAACCTTGAGTCCATCCATGTTGTTGTGGAGTCACTGCCATGGGATCTTGGTTTGAGGCATTATTGCACGCACACCACCACTTGCATCAGCACAAAATGGTATATCAGAAGCTTATGTAACCATCTATGTAATCTTATCACCCTGATTAATCCTAATATGTGCCACCCTCACTCCCAGTCTCTTCCCCACAGGAATCGTCGCCCTCGTCACTCTCTTCCTCATTTCTGTCGCCAACTGCCAGACTGTTGGATGTTATTTTGGGCAACTTTGATTCAAGCTTCCCGAGAACTGGCTGCTTCCAACGTGCTCACTGTCCTTCTGCCTTTGCCACATCTCATTCTGTTATCCATGCTGCAAGAGCCTCCTGGTGTGTGTGTTTTCGAGCATTGTTCCTCTCAACATGTGACACATCTGCCTGTTTCCAAACTGCCAATGCTTCTGCCCTTTCATCTCTCCTTTTCCGGCATTCTCCTTGTGCTCACTCTTCCTCCACTGCTCGCCTATCATTTTCAATCACATGGTTGTAGAAATCATCACCAGTGAGATATCTTGGTAATCCATCCCCCATGAGCTTCACCTTCTTCATCTTCCCATTTTGTTCCTTTTCTTCTTGCACAGCCAGCTGACCCTTCATTCAACTGCAGTACATTGATTGGAGTACCATGGCTGACTCTATTTGAAGCAGGTCGGCTTTCATGCATTCTTCACGAGTATATGACTGACGGAGTGCATCCTGGTAAATCTCCTCTTCCTTGCTTTCAGGATTTTTTTGTAACAGCTCATGTGTTCGCTTGCGAGTTGGAGTCACTGCAAAATGTGGGAGGTGATCATCAGAAGTGAGTCAGGCATCTTGAACAAGGAATGCAGCCGATATTGATGCAAGCACTTTGCAGGTTTCTTGGGCGGCCAGTTGCAAGTGACTTGGAGTGTGTGTATTGGACACCTCCATCTGTCCAAATTTGTATTGATGGATTGCTGCTGAAACTGCATGGACAGGGCTAGGTTGTGGGAGGAGCAAATGTCCTTCCTTGGAAGTTTCAAGACTCGGTGCCATCTTATCCTTTGTCACAACACTCGGGTTGAAGGGCCACATGCCAGTCACCTGAAATGCAGACTGGATTGTTTTGGGAGTGAGTGCTTGGTGATGCGCTCGGAGATAGACAGCAACAAAGTTTGTTTTGTTAAATTTCTGCCCTGTCTCTGCTTCAAACTTATTACGTTCTTGTGTCCAGTATTGTTTCAGAGGTCCAAAGACAACAACATCAAGCCCTTGGTAGATATGGGTTGCATGGGCTGGATAACAAAGTATATGGATGTCGTGCTCCCTTGTGTAGTCTAAAAATTCTTTTGTATAGTGCGAGTTGTGACCATCGACAAGGAGGAGCCTAGTACATCTGTTTGCTTTTGCATGCGTCTTCTTTTCAAAATCTTCAATCCTTAGCCGCCCAATGATCTTATCAGTCCACCCTTTCTCTAAATGGGCTATACTATACAGAGGTAAGTTCCTTATTGAAATTAGTTCACCAGGATGATGACTTACGAAGCCCTCAGAGAGTTTCCTTGGTGCCATGAAGTTTTGAAACTTTTCTCTTTGTAGATGATGGCCGGCGGAATCTCTTTGCCATCAGCACAAATAGTAACCATAACAGTGATGTTTTCACGGTTACCATCTCGCTGCTGATGCTGTATCTGCTTTTTTGCAGACCCAATAACTCACTGAGTTTGGCCACCACCCAGTTGAAATCCAGTTTCCTCAGCTGCCCAGATACAATCGTTCTCAATCTTCTGTGTTTTGATTGTGTTGCCAAGTAAGTCAAACCATGCTTTATTGGTATGTTCATTGACAGCGTGTCCCTGAGCTGAGCCAAGGGGGGAACTCCAGAACTGCTGGAGTCGAGCATGGTAACACTGAAGGAAGCGGTTGGTCCAATTCTTGCCAACCCCTGAATGTGGAAATTCCTTCTTTAACTGTGCATGCAAGATAGCATCAACATGATGCTTTAGTGACTTGTGATCAAGGGGAAATCCACGTGCTGCACAATCGAGAGTGAAGCTGACAATCTGTTCCTCTTCCTCTGGTGTAAGCCATGCATTTCGCTCCATGTTGAATTGGTGACAACTCTGTTTGCCATTTAGCCTCCTCCTCATGGTACCCTGGCTAACTGTCACTTCGCCATACCCTGCCTTCTGTCACCATTCCACTTCGACCACTCAACAAACCTCCTGCCAACTTTGCCTTTCTCCTTCTGGTTTTTTGTCTTCCTCGCAGATGATCCTGATGACCTCAGCAATTGCTTCTTCTTGCCTCTCAGATCAAATTTGTTTCTTTTTGGCTTTTGAGTATGTATGCCCAACCATTAGGCCCGGGGAATTGTACCTTTGTATTGGATAGTAGTGGCCTCAAAAATGGACGGTTTTGTTGAGTGGCAGCAATCTTCCCTCTGATGACCTCATAGTTGCACAATGATAAGATATTTGTGTTGATAAGATATGATAGACCACGGATAGACCATGCTCCTCTGGCATGTTGCTGGCACAACACACACTTTCACAATGAGTAGATTATTGCTGGGAAAGTCCCACAAACAGTCATCCGTAGTTGATATCCAGTTCTTTTGGAAACCGCCTGGGAGGGTGGTAACACTATCGAGCGCTCGGACGGAAACAGAATGTGTACAAGCATAGTATTGGTGAGAGCAACAGGAAGGTAAAAGATGGTGATCTACGAAACCAAGTCCTCTATATATACTTCTGTACGGAGAGTAGGGACATCATTGAATACCTATTTATCACAATGGATGACATAGTGGGCGTAGTGGGCTTACACCCTCCCACCCTATGAAGAAACAGCTTTCTCCCAGATGTCGAGGGCCTCACAGTCCAACAAATCCTTCCTCGGCAACCATTCATCATCTTCAGTACCAGATCCAGCCCATCATACCAAATACTGCTGACCCCATCCTACTCAGCATTCTTCAATTATGCAATCAATTCAATGTTCAAGCTTTCCATCAGGAGTCAGTACCGGATCGGGTCGTGCGACTGTACGAGTGGGGAACAATTCATCGTCATTGGCATAGAATGCACGGAGCTGGCTGATGTGGAAAGTTGGGGAGACACACAAACAGGCAGGCAGGTCCAGGGTATAAGTTGATGATTTGTGATCTGTGCGAACAACACGGTAAGGTCCATCAAAACGTGGCATGAATTTCGTGACCCAGCCATCACCTTGAGACAGGTAGTTGCACTGACAATTCTTTGTGGAGAGCATGACCAGATCTCCTATCTGGAATTGAGGGTCTGGCGAACGGTGGCGGTTGGCAGCGGATGCCTGTGCAATCTTTGCTGCAGAAAGGATATCTTGAGCCTCCAGAGTATCGAGCTGAATACAGGACAGAAATGAATGTGCATCAAAGTCTTCATCCACTATGTGATCATGAGGAATGAGCACAGGAATTAGACATGGGGAGTGACTGAGGTGAAGCTGAAAGGGGGAAAAACTGTTACGGTTGAGGAAGACCCCTCACCTTTTTCAGTTCCACCTTCCCCTACCACTGCTGCACTAGACCACCCCATGCATGACCTGTGGGAAAGGCTCACTGAAGGGCTGACCTTACCCGAGGACTTATTGGATGATTTGTTTGACGATAGTATGTTTCCTTTCTAGTTATAATTTCCTTTCGCTACAGACACTGCCTCCTCAGCTATGCTCTCTCATGCATAGCCTCGTTGTTCCTACTTTGCCCTTTCCATTTCCACCTGTCACCAATCCAGTTCTTTACGTGCTATTCTTGTTTATGCCGATGCTGCCCCTAAGGTGTCCTTATTTAGCATTCACTTCCCCTCACGTAGTTTCCCGTATCTATAAATACTCCTCAGATAGCAGGATGTAACTTAACCTTGATCTTACACAATCACAGTGTATTTCAAGTCCCTTTGCTTCCCCTCAGCATCGCTCCTCTTCTCGCCCTTAAAAAAACCCTTCAACGGTCTTCGCTTATAAGTCATAGTATCGACCTGGTAGCAGAGGCTACCTAATACTATCAGGACTTAGGAGTACACTCCTGTGTACAATTGTTACTCGGTCATAACAAAAGATCAAGGTTATTCTACATTGGTGCTGTCCAGCCCAACGCTCCCTTACCCATCACGAGTCGCTTCGGTATCTTTGACTGAACTCCTGCCGAGGAAGATGAGGAATGCCAAACCCTTCCATCATCTGCCTCCTTCAACCCTACTACAGGAAGAAGCAGAAGAGCAGGCGGTTCATCTCAAAGCCCTACTCCCTTCAACCTCACACCCCCTCCTCGTTGGACAAACCCCAAACCCATCTCTCACACCTCCTCAGGTGGTCACCCCTCTTGATCAGAGACCCCATTGGTCGCTCCTATCCCAGAGCCACCCTCTAAAACCTGAGACGTTGAAATCTTCGACGCCAGTCCACCACCCCCACCTTCCCCCCACCTCTCTGACGACGACAAAGATAATGACATGGCAGGAGAAATCAAAGCTGCCCTCCCCAAAGAGTTTTCCGGGGAACCCGCAGATGCCAACAGATGGTTGTTGGCAATGGGAGGATACTTCGACCTCCACAAAGATAAATACACCGACGAAGCAAAGAAATATATCTTCCTCAACCGCATGTCTAAAGGACAAGGAAAAGCCTTTTCCAAGTCCTGGTTGTCCAAACTATTGGATGACAAAGTCGTGGATTCCGAGAAGACCATTGTTAAAGTCCTTCAATCCTTCAAGGCCACCTTCTCCCCCTATGGCAGCATGGCACAGGCCTGAATTGAGATCCAAGTGCTCACCAGCCAGGAGCACAGTGCAAACAAAATGGACACCTATATCTCAGACTTCAACCTCCTCGCTGTCAGAACGGAAATCACGGATGTCAAGGCACTTGCTGAATGGTTCATCAGAGGACTTGACAAAGACCTCTCCCTCCAACTGGTCCTCTCAGGAATTCTTGATACTGCCAAGAGCATGCAAGAAATATATGTCAAAGCCTCCCAGATCGCTGGTCATTTCTACAAAGCGAGTTCCATCAGAAAGACACCCAGGCTGGCATACGGAGGAGGAAGTAGTCATTGCAGGGATTCCAATGCTATGGATGTGGATCGTCTCACAATCTCTCCCATCAAGCGTGCTCGCCTCATGCGCGAACATCGCTGCTTCGTTTGCAAGAAACAGGGTTGCTCTTCTAGGAATCACCCTGGGCATCCTTGTTATAATGCAAATCAAGAGAAAAACCACTTTCAAGGAAAGGATACGATGGCCAGGGCAGTTCACACCAAATCTCCCACCCCTCCTCCACAAACCCGTGCCAACAACAGGTTGGAAACCTATATCACCAACCTTCAGAACAGGCCTGACGGGCTTGGCAAGAGGGATCAGATTCTTCACACCCTGAAGTTCATCTATGATAAGGATGCTGATGAAGAAGGATTTCCCTTTGACCCAGATAAACTAGCTGCCACCGACTGGGACAAGCAAATAAATGTCCTAAACGCCAATGACCCTCTTGACGAAGAAAGACCCCAAACTGAGAAGTCTTTTTAGAAGGAAGGAATGGGCCAACATCATCACCTTCCGTAACATTAGCACCTGTATTTATTTCCAGATTGAGAACTAATTCTATTAGAATTCCCCTCTCAATCTGGAAATGAACCGGTCAAATCGTTGGAACCCAAGCTCTTATCAACAGCGGAGCAACTGGGTGTTTCATTAATTGAGTCGTTGCCCGACGGTTGGGGCTTCCAATAACCAATTTGGAACAATGTATCAAAGCATGGAATGTTGATGGATCACCTAATATCTCAGGGACCATCCGCCAGAAGACCAACATAGTGTTGGATTATGGAGGAGTAAAGGAGCAATGAGATCTCCTCATCCTCAATTGTGGAAAGGATGAAGTCATTCTAGGACTTCCATGGTTATGTGCAGTAAATCCCGACATCAACTGGAAGGAAGGATGGGTGGTAATAAACCCCTCCTCCTATCGATGGACTACAGGTACCAGTCCTGAGTCATTAGCGCAGCAGTACCTCCTATGGTACCTAGGACATGATGAAGAAAACATGTAGAGAACAAGCTTTACGAAGGGTTCCGTCATTGGTCCCCCATCCAGAGAGCTAGGTTCTTCCGGGTCCACGGGGACATACCAGAATTTGTGCTTAGACGCACCACACTATCTACCACGATAGCCCAGCAATTGGAGAAAACAAAGGTTTCTCTTCCCCAGGCATACAAGGAATATGTCGACGTCTTCCACAAAAAGGATACCTGATTGCCTCCGTCACGGTCATACGATCACGCAATCGAACTCAAGGATTCATTCACACCTAGACGGTCCAAGACCTATCTGCTCAATCCTGCGGAACACCAGGCATGCAAAGAGTTCATTGATGAACATCTCAAGTCTGGGAAAATTGTTCCCTCTAAATCCCCCCAAGCCTCTCCCTTCTTCTTTGTACAAAAGAAGGACGGCAAACAGCTCCGCCCTTGTCAGGACTATCGGTATCTCAATAGCCATACCATCAAAAACGCGTATCCCCTCCCACTCATCTCCAACCTCATCAATAAGCTAAAGGGGTCCTCCCTTTTCACTAAATTTGACGTACAATGGGGATACAACAATGTCCTAATCAAGCCAGAAGATCGATGGAAGGCGGCATTCATTACCCCGTTTGGTCTTTTTGAACCTACAGTGATGTTCTTCGGAATGTGCAACTCCCCTGCCACATTCCAGGCCTTCGAATAATCCCACCATGCACAAGGAACAAACGAAGAAAGTGCTCCAACAGTTTCAGGAACAAGAAATGTACCTGAAACTGGAAAAATGCACCTTCACCGCCTCCGAGGTGGAGTACCTAGGCATGATAGTAGGGAAGGACAGCATCTGTATGGACCCCGTCAAACTGGCGGCCATCCGAGAGTGAAAACCCCCTCACAATGTGAAAGTGGTCTGATCGTTTCTCGGATTTTGCAATTTTTATCAGAAGTTTATTCCATCCTTTTCAGATATTGCTCGCCCCCTGATTGACCTCACAAAAAAGGACCTCTCCTGGTCGTGGGGCACTTGCGAGGAAACTTCCTTCTGCAATCTCCAACTTGCCTTCACTTGTCGACCGGTCTTGGCTTTTCTGGACCCCTCTCGCCAGTTCACCCTCATGACGGGCGCCTCTTTGACTGCCTTGGGAGCTGCCCTGATGTAACCCGATGGCAATGGCAACCTTTGGCCATGTGGCTACCTCTCCCAGTCATTCTCCCCTGCAGAGCAGAACTATAATATCTATGATCGCGAATTGCTCGCCGTCATTCGAGGATTGGAAGAATGGCGCCAATACCTCCTTGGCTCTCCCCATCCTGTCCTGGTCCAGACCAACCATAAAAACCTCACATATTTTAAGGAGCCCCACAAGTTGTCGCGCTGCCAGGCTCGCTGGCTCCTCTTCCTCCAGGATTTCAACCTGGAATACCAAGCTCTCCCTGGAGCCAAAATGGCCCCCGCAGATGCTCTCTCTTGGCGGGATGACATTGACACCTCCCTCAACAATTCCGACATCCAAATCCTTCCCTCCCATGCGTTCTCCCACCAGGTCAGAACGATCAACCTGGCCCTCGCTGAAAAGATTGCCTCTTCTTCTGCTTTGGATCTCCTTGTTTGCGATGCTTTGTGGGGTATGGAAACTAATGAGCCACTGTTTCGCCGCTCCTCCCCTTCCGACTGGACTTTTGACGGTGATTGCTTTTATGTCCTAGTCGGGGTTCACCAGGAGCTCATCCGCTCCACCCATGAATCCCTAGAAGGTGGTCATGGGGGTCACCTCCGCACCATCGCCCTCCTCTCCAAGGATTATTGGTGGCCAGGTCTCTCCTCCTTTGTCCGCCGGTTCGTTTTGGATTGTGCGGTTTGCCAATCGCACAAAGTCTTGACCCACCCCACCGTTCCTCCTCCCCACCCTCTCGCCTTTGAGTCACCCCTTCCGTTCCACCACTTGTCAGTGGATCTCATTACTGACCTCCCCCCGTCCAAGGGGTGGATTCTGTCATGGTCGTGGTCAACCATGGTCTTAGTAAGGGGGTAATTCTCGCCCCTTGTTCAAAATTGGTGGAGGCGGCAGGGATCGCCCAGCTCTTTTTCACACATGTCTTCAAACGGTATGGATTACACGACAAGCTACTGTCAGATCGAGGTCCACAATTCGCATCCA
>JBBPQD010000326.1:0-13234 GCA_038092355.1 Caloboletus inedulis
CCGACGAATGCGGACCCGCGGTCTCGGATCTCTTGTGAGGTCGCGAGCGTGGTCGGGTCCGTCCCTGTCTCTGGTACAGGCGTCGCGAACGCATTTGACAGGGTCGGCGTCGGTGTCGACGTTGACATCGTGTTGGTTGTGTTGCTGCAAGTGTGTGGTGCTACTAGCGATTGGTTTTATGGTGGCGTTTCTTTTCACTCGGCCCCTCTCCGTACCCGCCGGGACGCTATTCATCTGTGTTTTGTCAGAGTGTGTCACTGTCAGGCTCGCTCGAGAGGTCTTTTGTGGGGTACATTCCCGCTCTTCTATTAAATTTTTTATTCGTTAGTAAAGTTGACATACGATATCGACGTGCCAGTGTCAATGGGCAGGAGAAGAAAGAAAGAAAGAAAAAAGTACAGCAGAGAAAACGGCGAGAATACCGACTGACCCAAGTAAGTATTCTGAGCCCGTCGCGTCCCGTTCGCCGTATAGACGCCTCTCTTTTCTTCTTTCCGCCCGTAATATTGTACTCGTATATCGTCAGTCAGTCCGTACGTGTGTATGAGCCCCAACTCCCAACTCCTCTGAGATGTACCAAAAAACAAAAAAATAGAAAAGGTCCTCTAAAATGCCCAGATGTGCACAAACGTTGGGTAATCAAAAAAAATGAGTGGCCTAAAGTTCACAAAAGCGATTACAGGGAGACACAAGGGGCCACCACGAAAAAAAAAACGTCCACATCATAGCGGGCATTAAAGAGTACGTAGTTCCGATCAAAAAACAAAAGAAAGGACGGGGGTAGGATGGGATGAGGTCCACAGATTCCTCTACACGACGGTCACCTAATACCCCCCTCGAAAAGCACCCCGTCCAGCATAACCCGACACTGACTCTTGCGACGCTTGGTGCGTCAAACTATCTCTCGACGCATACGGTCGGTGCAAGGGTGCCTCTCGGTACCCTTCCACGGGCGAATACGACGACATCCCTGCCTGCGGTGGATATTGCAACGACGGCGATTGTTGCTGAGGAGGTGTCACCGGAGACCCATACCGCGACAGAGGTCGTAACATCGGCTCCGGCGACGTATATCTAGGAAGTGGTACGTTCGACAGATCCCCGGGGGAATTATACCCGGCGTCGTTCAACAGTGGTAATTGGTCCACGCTCGAACCAAGCCGCGACAGTTCAATCGCGCTCGGGTTCCCCTGATGCATTATCGGCGTCTTGGTCGCATATCGATCAAACGCCGACGGTGCGGGCGACGCACGACCACTCCCAGCCATCGAGCCCCCGTAATGATGATGATGGTGGGGGTGGGGGTAGTGTGAGAGGTGCGTCTGTTGGTGATAGACAGAGGCGCTGTCGCCGCGGCCATGCCCAAAGATGGCCGTCGACGCGACAGAGCGCGCGTCCCAATCCAACTCGCCTCTGTCTCGGCTATACAGTGCTGGATCATACTCGAGATCCCGCTGTTCGATACCCGCAATGCGCAGACCGCCTTCGACGACTTGTGCGTCCATCTTTTGGCCGCCGTATTCGTCCAACCGCGTCTTGTCACTCCCGATCTTGCCTTTGTATACGTCACCGAGGAAGGGCATCATCTTGGCATGGAGCATGGGCGTAAACAACTCCGCGTGGAGCGCAGGGTGACCGAAACGCTTTTCGAGACGGTGTCTAGAGTCGTCCGCACGGGACGAGTGGATCTTGGCTTGACGCAGCTCCGCCTCCGAGGGAATGTAGTACATGAACTTGTGGTAGAACGTCTTGTCCAGCCAGATCTTGAAGATAACCACGAACAAGATCGGTGGGACGGTCGTCACCCACAGGAAAGACTTGAATTTATATTGAAGACCAATAGCTAAAAGGTCACGCGGTCTCAAAGGGGGGGAAAGTCGAGGGAGGGGTTCTCAGACTCACTGAGAACCATGAGCAATTGCATCAGGACTACTGACACCAACAACCTGTTGACAATCATGTTCCAAAGTCGCTGGCAGAAAGGTAGAGTCAGCGGGATGTTTCTGATGTGTTTCAATACCTACCCCTCCAGTCTCAACCCGCGTGATAAACACAAACATCAACTGGTACTTGTATACCCACGAAGAAATCCAAAAGACGACAGCTCCGGCGAGGGAGATAAGAGGTGCTAGCGGCGCAAAGACGAGTGCAACAGTAGCCATGAAGAGCTGTACAAAGTCACCTGTAAAGCAGAGCTTTCACAAAGATAATGATGAACTTACAATGTTCGAGCTGGTGTGAAGTGTGATGAGTACCTCGGACGATGAGATAGAAAATCGGCTTACTAGTAAATGTCATACTGGAATTCAGGTGGTTGCGTCCACTCGCGAATATCTCGAGGAGTACGGCCAAACACACTACAAAGGGACCGAAAATCAGACCTGTTCTTCATGCTCCACTTTTCTTGAGCGATTATGCTTACCGTGTCTTGAACGAGGTCCAGACGAGGTTCAGGATCTGAGCCAGGTCGAAGATCGCGAGGAAACCGCGCATGCTACACAAATCCGCCCCTTTAGTAAGTTTCGATACATTATTATTTTCGACATACGGGAAGAACGTAAGCCAGTATGAAGCTTGATTGACATAAGTCTTGTTGATGGTGGCCGGCAACGCTGATGGGGATAAGCTCGAATCAGCCTAGCAACTCGTGTCATGAAACCAGTCGATCCTCACATGACAACTGGTCGATGATCCCCTGGAAACTGGTATGTTGGCCGATCTCGGTGACGACGTCTTCGGCGGCAACTGTAGAAATATTGTTTAGACTTGGTAAATAAAGGTATTAATTACTGGCGACTTACTGAAAAAGACGCCGATCAAGGTGAAGATCACCAGCTGCGAGACAACCAAAAAAGTGAAATAGCGATCGACGACGGCGCGATCCAGACTGTACGTTCACATTTGTTCAGAGTTGTCGATCACCTTTCCAGCAGTGTATTGCACCCTTACCGACTACGTGTCTGAGCGCCCTGAAATTGGGTGATCCATCGCATGACGATGGGCAAGAAAAATCCGAAAAAGGCCGAGATTGCGGGCGGCAAGACACCAGAGACAAACGCAAACGAACTCGGGGAGGTACTGGACCATTGTGACAAGAAGCCAACGTATGTGGATATCTGTCGAGAGTGTCACGAAGGAATCTCCACACACACGCCGGGCGATGGTGAAACGCACCGAGGTCAAGTTGGCGAGAATGGAGATGACGAACAACGGGATGGTGTTGAAGAAACAGACCAACACCAACAAGAAGAAACCAATCGATTTGTTCCGAACCATCTCTGCCGTCGACTTGTTCAGGTTCTCCCAGATCTGCACGTTCACGACGACAAAGGGTAAGATGGTGAGGTGAGGCAGAGTTACAATCAACGAACGCACGATGTCTTTGGGATTGGGTGCTAGAGCAATGTCCGTGCCCTTTGGATGTTTCTTACGAAGGATATGTGCCACGATGTGGGCATACCCAACCGCAGCCATGGACGCAAAGCCATATTTTTCTGCTTTACGGGTATCTATCTCCTGGCGATAATCCTCGATCGCCTTTTCTGTGCGTTGAAGTTTCGCGCTTCAAATAAAAAAACGTGAGATCGCCTCATCCACCTCACCAAACAAAAACCAACCACGCACGTATAAAAGTCGATCGCATCCTTCTTCACACCACCCATCCCAAGGAAACTGCCAATACGAATGGTAGGACGCTCCTTGGCGATTCGTCCGCCTTTAAGGTACGTGACGAGAACCTGTTCCAGTTCGCGTACCGCCGTGTTATGGTATTCAATGAGCTCCGGGAGACGTCCGACTTTCCGACCGACATGCACCGATGTCGTGGGGTATGGAACCTGAACGCTCTCAAAGATCAGACGGATCCCTTCGTCGCTTTGGTATTTCTTAGGGACGTCGGTGACAATGAGCGTCCGGGCGTAAAACGAGTCGAGATATTCTGGTGAGCGGAACCATTCCTGGCGTAGACGCAACATGTGTGTCCAATTTCGCCATATGAAGAACATGACGAGGGCAGTGATGGCGTATGAAACAGCGACGTGAGCGAAGAGGTAGGACCCTTGAACGTCGCGGATAGTAAGCATGGAGAGGACGTCGCGGCCCGAGGATGAGACGTTGTGGATGTTGTAGACGGCGTCGATGGGTAAGAGTATGGCGCACCCGAGCAACGCGATGCAAGTGAACAGGATCCGCGTCATGCGGGTGAAACGTAGAAAAGTGACGGCGTCGAGGCCAACCTTGTCCAGGAGCTCTGGTTCTTTCGTACGGTAGAGAGGTGGTAGCCATCCAAAGAGAGAGTCGGATATCCGGGGTGGCGACTTGTCCCCGATGTGGTATTTGACTTTGGGTTCGTAAATTACCTGGTAGTTTTTTGTGATGTCAGAGGCGTTGGTGACATGCTGAACGCAAAGCAACAATGTATACCTTGTTCTTGGGCCGTAGGACGTTAAATGCCACCACTGTGGCTGCCTGCGATGACGAGGAACGTGATTGAAGATATAGGTACGCTGCAAAAGTGCGATCGACGTACCGAAACGATGGTCATGAGGACTACTTGTGAACCAACTGCAGCGGGCGCCAGCGCTCTTGATGCGTTTTCATCGATGATTGTGCCAATGTCGGCCATGGTGTAAAGAGTTTAGAACGAGTCGACGGACTCGACGACTGGAAAATGAGAGAATGAGTGTGTCGGTACAGTTACAGTGTGGGATTAGGCAGTGAGAGAGAGAAACGACGAACTGGGGTCGTACGTACACGCGGTCTACAGTCAGTTGTTGTTACCGTGGAAAATGGCCCACAATTGTTCCTTTTTCGAGTCGCTGTTCAGCAGAACAATGGACTCGGAATATGGGACAAGTGAGTACGACGAGTCCAGCTGCAGATAGAACGGTCGTGGAGTCGATCTGATGTTTCGGCCGTTGTCGGGCAACGACGAAACAAGGGACTCTAAGAGGCACCACAAACTGTTGGGGCAAAAATACCCACATCCTTCTTTCACCGCACTTTCACCGACTCTCGAGCGTTCAGACATTCGAAGAAAAGGTCGTCGTAATTTTTTTTTTCATCTCTCACTGAATGCCTCATCGCCGTGCCTTTTTTTTCGACTCCGTAGTCAACATTTTTCAGCTACAAGTGGTTGCCTCAACGAGACGGGTGAAACAGGTCACTGACTCGGTCCGAATTGGCGCATTTGACAGCGCGGACGTCAACTAACAGGACATTATTGTCTCGACAAGGTGATATCTAGATGGTCTGCAAGGTTCGCCAGCGTCGCCACCCTCGGATTAATCATCGACCGCCGTGGCGGGCAACTACTCAGATCTGTGGTAAGCTCAAATGACAAGTCAGCTGGGGGGTTACCGTCAGTCAAGGTGCTAGGGGAACGGTTCGGGGGGGATGTACTAGTACTGAATGGTAGGTGGCGTCACGATATGCAGTATACACCCTCCTTTCTTGCCCGCGGATCACTGATTAATCATCTCAGTAAACGCCACGGGATCATCTAGATATCCTCCTTTGCGAACTTAGGCTCTTGAGCAAGTGAGCTCGTGTCGCCTCAGGATCTCCTGGTGGTCGGCGTTCGGACCTGTTGCTCGATCAAAAGAGCACCTGCTCGAGTTCATAGCCGGTATTGCGAGCCCGTCGCATCTTGCTCCACCCTGTCAAGAAATCTTTTGGATTGAAACCGCGTCCGAATAGTGATCCCAGATAGTATGTACACCCGTAAGGAGTGCGTTACAAGTACGAATCGCCCACATCATAGTAGCATCCAATAGTACAATCGTCGTGTATTCCCAACTCGTGTGTGCACTCCATTCGATAACCAGCGTCAAACTTTGGCACGCAGATCGTTCTTTGGTCCTAGAACACAGCGAGCGACAGGTACATACGCACCGGGTATTGCATTCGAGGTCAATCTTTGCGTCGATTCGATCCATAGCTAAGTATCTGTCCATTGAACTCCGACTGGCTGGATTGGCCCCAGAACTCCAACCGATCCCAGGCCGTTACAGTCTTGTTGACATCGACCGTGCCCCTCATGGCGAGGCGTGTTCGCATACCTTGGTGCGTGGTTCGGGTCAACGTGGACCATACTATCAAACAAGAACCAGACGCACGGTTTTGGTGCGGTGTAAGATCTGCCACACACAGTACTACTCTCAGAGGACGTCGGTGAAACGCCTTGGCAGGAACGTGAACTCACACTGCCAGATTGCGGCACATCCTGCCTCTGTATGCAACGGCTAGGACGAGCTCGATTATGGCAGCCGTGGTGGTGTGGTCACCGAACCGGTCTCGATATCGAGTGGGTAGTCTTGAGTTCCGATCTTGCTCGGAGGAGCTGGTTGTTACGCGTAAATAGAATGGCCCTTGCGCGTAGAGATTGGGGTACGCACGATGGAGGTCACGATCGTGAGATCGCAAAGGACCAGACTACCGCACAACCATAGCTGGCAGACGCGCCAATCAAAGAGATGCCCATTCGGCTGACATCCAAACACTCACGGGAACGTAGGGAGCATCAGACGGCTGGTGGCGAGATCTAGGACAAGCGCATACTGGGCGCCTCTGAGTGGTCATGAAACTCCTTATCGATGGATGGTTCACGCACCTTCAGGCCGCCGTAACTGACCATTGCACATTGAAGTAGCGAAACCTGGCGTCCTCGACTCGGCGAACGATCCAATGATTAGTTTTTAACACCATAACGCGGCATCATCACGAGCACGGGGGCCACCAGTGATTGTCAAGCGACCCATACCCTTCAACAAAAATATTCATGGGTGATAAAAGACACTGCAGGTCTTCAGGGGGTGATCATATCCGTGAGGATTTGAGAGTGCTCACCCAAGCCGGTAGATATTGTCATTGCTACAAAGACCGGATCGGGGACGACGAGAGGTATTCACCTCCAATGTCCGTACCGACGATGGAAGAGAGATCAGGGCTCTGGGCGATAACATATATCCAAAAGCCGTGCAAGGCAAAGATGGCAATGAGGGGTTTCAGTAAAAGGACAAACGCGACTGAGATCCCAGCGGGAGAGTTGGGTTGGATTTACATATGCTGGAAGAAGGTATCTTTGTCCCCACCCGGTCTCCGGGAAATTTTCTAGAGCAAAAGACTAGTTTTCCCGTGTCCAGGTCAAATTTGTCACGGAGGGCAAATTTACGCACAACACTGGAGGGATAGCACACCCATCAAGCCGAAACGGAACGCATATTCAAAGACCTGGAGAAAATGAGCACTCTGGGCGCTGATCCAAGGGTCAAAATGCCGCACGAACGGGCCTTGGCTTCTTCGGGGGTCGTATATTCAGCGTTTCGGTCGCAGGATCGAAATGGAAATTCACTCTATTGTGCTAAAAGATGCGCGTTATGAGCTGGTGAATACGGAGCGAGTTGGCGGCCGGAGAGACTAACGGTGATGGGGAGTTTGAACTCGGGTTCGAAGACATCCTGGCTGAGGTACCAGACAAGTTGATCGATGCCCAGGGCCGCATTTTTTGAAGGCGACTGGTCAACTTTTGTTGTGTTACGGCGGATTGGGTCACCCCGACGCTCAGAGCAGTTACTCTGCGGGTCCTGCGAGGTTATTCTTTATATCCTCTTCAACAACTATGATGCATGTCGTGCGGAGACTTTGTGTAATTCGGTTAGTGTACAATCGTCCTTCTCACCACAAATTACCTTGCTTGCCAGTCACGTCCATCATCACCAGCGCCAGCCGGCTCAAGCACACTTTGTCCCGATGGTCGTACAACTCGATACAACCGATTCATAAAAGAAAAAAGGTCAAACGTCCCCACACAAAAGAAAATAGCCAGCATCCGCAAGTCAACCGCATCACGAGAGTTGATTTGGTCTTAAACACGCGTTGCACTTTGTCTGCGTGGGCCAAGAGGACCTTCCCATCTGCCGCCGTCACGAGACTTTGACCTAACTGCCCCATCAGCAATGTCAGAATGCGTTACACGTTGTCGACGTGAAACAAAGCGGGTGACCTTTTCGATCATCATAATCTGCCACATGGCGAACCGCGCCATGTGGTGGATTTGACTTGGCAAAGTCCCTACTACGATGGTCCCACCCGGAACGAATGGCAAATACTTCCAAGGTGAGGGCATCGACCGGCGCGTGCTTAATCACATCTCACTGTTCTGAGCGATCACCACATATTTTAATATGGCCCGATTGCGCATTCTGGTTGAAAATGAAGCGGCGGTGACCAGGCACCTCGAACAATAGCACACTGCAACGGAGAGCCACGTCGGGGGGAGGGGCAAGACGAACGATGGGACGTTCAGCGTTCAACGTTTTTCAGCCCACTTCAACTACGAAGGACCGATCTAAAGAAATGCACGTGCCTTGCACCAACGTTCAAACGTCGATGCAGCTGCAAAAACATCAGGATGATCATTAAACGTTCCTTGATTATCCACGTCGATATTGCCCTGTCAACGACAAGCGGTATCCATTGGCAGACCCACCGAAATGTCGCACTGATCGTCAAATTGACCCGCTCAGGACTCAGGGGCTCTGATCGTGTCTCTTGCCCATCTTCCTCATCCTCGTCACTGCGACCCTGAGATTTTAAAAAGGAGGATAACTCCCCCCCTTTTCCTCTTTCGGCAGGGACACGCCAAGCGGGGAAAAAAAAAGATAATTGAGGGACCAATGCCCAAGGCAAGGCAAGGTAGGCACAAGACCCAAGCGTTAGACGACGTCGAGCACCCGCGTCTGAGCATGGACACTCGCCTGTACGCCCGCCTGTACGTGCGCCTAGTCGAACAGTGAAGCCGCCGATAAAAATGCCTCCCTATCCCGTGCTGCTAACTGCACTGCATCGGTCCTCACGTCCCGCGTCCTCATCCCACCCTCCCACCCCCACGCCTCAAAGCCGAGACACGCAAATCCGTTTTCTCATTCTTATCATAATCTGTGATACCACACATACGTACTCATGCATACTATACGTACACGTACACTTTGGGTTCCGTCTACATGTTTCGTCCTCGTACCCCTTTTCATTTCCCGTCTCAACAATCGATAGTATTCTCTTTCCTCCCTCCTCCCTTTCTCAGGAACCGACGCGACTCGGTTTAGAGTAGACGAGAGAATAGACTGATATAAAGACAGCATGTAACGAGTACTCTGGAGGAAGAAAGAGAATGCTCTAAGTAATGTCCGCTGAACTTTACATCACTCCATCTCCTTATCTAGGTAGAAAGCACTACGTAGTCGTGTTTCTCTCGACTGATCCATTCTCTCGTAAGTCTACTCTATCCCGGCCCATCTCGTTTCCTGGGAATTCTCACTAAAGCACTTCGGGTCGTTACGGCTGAAATAAAAATAAACCTAAACGACCAGATGGTATATCATACACACAACACAGCAAGAGTACAGCGAATGGCACTGATCAAACAGCCTCGACGTGGAGCGAATGCTTGTACGGGTCGTCCTAGCCGGCGGGGGGGAGGAGGGGAAAGGCAAAAACAAGATCAAGCTTCAATTTCCGCAAGAAAAAGTTAAACATAAAAACTATCTCACCACAAGACTCGGACGAAACTCATGATCCGTCTCCACTGTGGTGTGAACATGAATGGCGGTGCTCGGCATGTTGTTGGAAACCGGCCGTCCCGAATGCAAATGCGGATGCGAATGCGAATGTGAAGAAGGCTCGTCGGACGCGGTGTATTCCCAGACGGCCACCGAATTGTGTTCGTCCGTCGTATTCCGCAGGATGAGGCGTGCGTTAAGCGTCGCCAGCAAACAATTGGCATAGCTAGATAAATGGCCCCACGCGTCAGTTGTCAGCGACACGCGTACACACACGACCCGAGACAAGACATACAGCTTGGATATGACGTAGAATCTGTATTGTTTCGTTTTAGTTTTAATCCAGCGTAAAAAGAAAAAAAAAAAAAAAAAAAACAGAAGAAAAAGAAGAAAGTTGAGTGTGGGCGATGTGATGCACGACACAGGATGGACCCACAACGCCATATGGTACAACGTGACGCGGTATGCGATCGCGAGCACGAGTTCGACGGTGGCAGCCGTCGTCGTGACGAGGCCCGTCTCGACAGTCAATTTGATGAGCTTGCTCGGCAGCGACCTATTCTTCCGAAATTGTGATTTGGTGCGGATAAACTATAGAATGTGCAACACACACACAAAATTAGCACGCGCGCAACAATGAAATGCCAATCGGCATACGTACAAAGAGCGTCATGCACACGGTGATCATCAGATCACAAAACAGACTGCCGCATAGCCATACCTGTGGGCAAACAAGCAAAAAAAAAAAAGAAATGGGTTGAAAACATGTCTTTTTTCTTTTTACTTTCCGAAACCGATGGAAACATACGAACGGGAATGTAGAACGGCATCGAACGACTGGCTTCGAGAGCTGGAACGAGACCATACTACCGTTTGTTCTTGTGAGGCCCCCTGTAGCGCGCACGATAGGGGAGCGGAACTTACCACGGCGCCACCGTAAGTGACCATACCACATTGAAGGAGTGACACCTGGCGTATCTGATCTCAGCGACTGCCACGCTCGACTGGCAATGTAATGTAATAACATCACCATCATGGTCAATACCGGAACCACGAACGATCTCTGGACGGCCCATATCCGCCAGGAAAAAAATCCGTGCGTTAGCGAGGACACTGTCACAGGAGCAGCGTTCAGACCTTGGATCACAACGACGCACCCGGAAGAGCTCTTACCTATGCCCGTGAGCGCCGACAAGGCGACGAACGACCAGAGTGGATCTGGATAGAGCTCCTGTCCACCGACCCCTGTAGCGATGATGGAGGAGAGGTCCGAGTCGTGGACGGTTACCCCCACCCAAAAGCCGTGCAAGGCAAAGACGGTGATGAGCGTCTCTAGCAAGAGGACGACGGCAACTGGTATATATCACGATGTCAACGGATTGCCTGTACATTCTGAAGCGGACGCGCGTGTTTCATTTACCTAGCACTCTCGTCCACGCACGGTCATCCGGAAACTTGGTGAAATAGATGACTAGGGTGTTATATTTTGTGTCAACATTGTCAAGGAGGGTAGTACGGGTGACTTACAGCACTGGACGAATAGGACGCCCATCAAGCCGAAGCACATGGCATATCCAAGGACCTATGCAGGATGAGCACGCGACCAGATCGACAGGGGTAAACGGGACATACGAGTGGGCCCTCGCTTGATTGGAAGGCAATCTCGAATGAATTCACTGCCTGTAGCAGAGTTAGGATAGAAACTCACTTCGTGGTATCTCCAGAGCTACGAGGGTAGTTTGAGCGGATGAGATACGACAAGCATCTAAGCGGAAGCTCACGATAACATCATTCGGCGTGACCACATTATTCGAGATGGCTTGCTCTGGCGCGAGCTCGACCAGTGAGGCAAACACCGGGGGTTCGTCCCAGGCTGACCCCCAAGTATATACGTTGTACTCGAGATTTACAGTCATCGCAGAGGCAAAAAAAGTAAAATTGGAAAAAGTCTCACTAGTGTTGCATCTAGATATCCCATTGGTTCCGCGATGCCGGACCAATCGAAGGTACCGCGAAGGTGCCGATGCGACACCACCAGGTTTTTCCGGGAACGGAACCGCCTGGGTTCCTTGAGGAAAATATAAAGCATCCCTCATGGCCACTCAAAAGTTGATGACACCCGGGCCCCGCACAGACAGGAGCCCCACAGAACGTTTAGGCGTAAGTTGCGACCGGGGAAAGGACAATGCACTGTGCACACACAGACGAATGGATAGCGAAGGCGACAGTTTAGCTTTCTTTGCGGCTGACCTTCCTTTCGTGATTAACTACAATCGAACCCCGTAGTAATGAGGATGGATTGCTGTGAGTCCAATCTGGTGACTCACACGCAAATGTCATCATGTGAGACCTTTGCCGACTATTCTATCAGAGAACTGCCGGGTATCATTGACCCGGTCCGGGAATAAGAGGGCCCACGGAGTTTTGGTACATTGAGTATACAACGTCGGAACGACGACCTTGTGATCTGAAGTTGTGGGACCGGCCTAGAGAGGGAGTCGGGCGCAAAGGTCGTGAGAGGTCCTTGAACAGCGGCGAGGAGATTCTAGAAAGAGCACACTACATTTTTGAGCAACATCCAGGAATGGAGATATTAAATCTACCTATATAGATACCACTCGCCGAACATAAAAGTGATCACGATCGCTCGCTCATGAGTGCGTTCAGAACTCTAGCGACCAGTCCTACGGCCTCCCTGACGCTCTCTATATCACTTGCGGGGACGCGATGCATAAAGCGACCTTCAAATTTGTCTGGATGAAACCGTAACAATGTTTCCTTGAGTTTGTCTCGATTCCGCCTGGAGATATCGTCGTTTTTGGAAGGGGTGGCCATGCCGTGAACCTCTGGTAAAAGGAAGGCGGTGATTGCTTCCGGGGTAATGTCCTCCACACGGAGGAGGCAGCCGTTGTCTGAGGCTTTCCGCTTTGCGATGTATGCCGAAAAGAGAGGCCAGGGGATATTCCGGAACGTCAACGGTCCATGATCCCGCGTTCGAGGATCCAAGAGTGCCTTCCATCGCTGCTCGTATCGCTCTCGGTATTCTTCCTCTCGCTGCCTCTGCCTCTCCTTCTTCTGTCTTTCCGCCTGCTCGAGAGCAAGCCTCTCTAGACGGGTCGTCTCTGCTCTGATTTCCTTCTCGCGCGCTATCCGAGCGGCCTTTTCTGCTTCTCGTTTCGCCTGCTCTTCATACTCTCGCGCGTGTTTTTTCCTGAGTATGATTAGTCGACAACGGTCGCGAACATGTATACTGATTCACTCACTTCCACATGCCTTCTCTGATCCACTCGGCGTACTCGTCATTGTCCATGTACTGTGGATCCACTGCATCATGCTTGTCGCGGACCCACCTGTCAGGAATGTGGGGATAATCATTGAATCGCGTGTTGATCCCATCCAAACGTTCGTCTTCTTCGAGCGCGCCCCACATCTTTTCCCTGAACCGCATGTCTTCCAGCTCAGCCCGGATAGCGTCATAGTCTGGCTTGTGGGACGAGATTGGAGGCGGAGGCGGACCGTACACGTCGTCGTCGTCGGAGAAGGCTGCGTCTGGTCCAGGAGGGACACGAGTCCGGTGCTTCTTTGTACTACTTGAGCCTGGAGCGGGGTCGCTGTCGTCCGCGTCCCCAGAGTGCCTCCGCTTTGCAGCCTTTTTCGCCGCCTTGTACGCTTTGCGG
>JBBPQD010000327.1:0-13199 GCA_038092355.1 Caloboletus inedulis
CGATGATCGTATTGGCAGCTCGACTCGTGGGGGGATTACAAGGTTTGGCCACGAAATGCCAGTGGGAAACGATTCGGCGTTTGTCTCGCTGGAATACTTACATAGACAACTGGAATGGGACGACTCTTCGGTGTTATTCCGAGTATCTGCAGCCTGATAGGGGTTTCTTTGCAGGGCCGCGTATGAATGAGCGCTGAGCACAGTCTCAACTCGGAAAGCTAGGTGCAACCCGAGTATCAAGGATATATAAAGTTGTTGTTGGAGATCCATTCATAACGTTTGCTGGGTAGCAATAAAAAAAAGATACGCCGAAGGGGAGTCGAACCCCTGCCGCTTGCTTGGAAGGCAAGCATGATAACCGCTTCACCATCGGCGTGACTGAATAACCAAATCAGTGCAGTGTCGTAATGGTTTGAAGCCTCGCCCGCAGTTACTGTCTGAGGCAATACTCCATATTCAGCTCCGTTCGCAACGCAATCTCAATAACAGTACACCATCTCTAATACCCCCTACGCGGCAGCACTCCAACATCTCATTTTATTGCGATGTCGCTGCAGCATTTTGGAAAGGGCGCTTTGCGGGTCGCCAAGAATTACACCATGGGTTATTCGGACACGCAGGCAAAAGTTCGGGACGCCACGTCAAACGATCCATGGGGGCCTTCGGGTACACAGATGAACGAGATTGCACAGTTAACCTACAATCAGTGCGTGTCGTTTGCACCCCCCACGACGCTGGGCGGCGTGTTATCGTGCAACAAGGAGGTTCGTGTTGTGTTGACACCTTTTCACACAGGAACGACTTTGTCGAAATCATGGAGATGCTCGATAAGCGATTGAACGACAAGGGGAAGAATTGGAGACATGTGTTCAAGGCGAGTGTTTGACCGGTTTTGACGATCCGGCGTTCGTCGTGGGCTGAGACGTTGCAGTCTCTCACTGTGCTTGATTATCTGTTGCATGCTGGGTCGGAAAATGTTGTGCTCTACTTTAAGGATAACTTGTACATCATCAAGACGCTCAAGGAGTTCCAGTATGTGGACGAGGATGGGAAGGATTGTGGAGCCAACGTACGGCAAAAGGCAAAGGATATCTCCAACCTTCTTAGCGATGCTGGTCGCCTTCGGGAGGAGCGGAGAAACCGGGCTTCTATGCGTGATCGCATGATTGGAGGATACCCGGGCGAAGAGGAGGAGGAGGAAGGAGGGGGAGGGGGAGGGGGAGGGGGAGGGGGAGGAAGGAGAAGTCTGGGAGCACCTCCGAGGAGAAGCCGACCAGTAGAACAGGACGACGAGGAGCTCAGGCGCGCCATCGAGGCATCGAAACAGAGCCTCGCTGAGGAGCAGGCTCGAGTGGCAGAGGAGAATGACCTTCAACGTGCCATCCAACTCAGTGAGGAAGAAGAGGCCAAACGAAACAGAGCCGTTGATGATTCGAACGCTGCCGCGTTGTTCGATGATCAAGCGCAGCTGTATGTGTTTTTCCCTCAGAGGATGGTTCTCGCATTGAATTCTCCGTTGACCACCTTAGATCATCGCCTGCGAATGGTTCGAACAACCCTTTCCCTTTTATCGATCCTACACCATACGCGACTGGTCTCCAGCCTCAGTTTACCGTCCAACCCCAATACACGATGCAACCCCAATTCACGTCCTTCAACCCTTATCAACAACAGGCACAGCAGGAAGCGATGCAGGTACATCTCCTGACATATGGTTGATTCTTTGGATTGATGCGCTCATTCGACTACAGGCAGAATATCTAAGACAACAGCAAGAGTGGCTGCGTCAGCAGCAGGAGCTGCAAGCTCAGCAACAGGCGCAGGCACTACAGCAGCAGCAGCAGCAACAACAAGAAGAATGGTTCCGCCAACAACAGGCTCTGCAAGCACAGCAGCAGGCCCAGCAACTGTTTGCTCAGCCTACTGGATTTGGGTGCGTTCAATGGTTTCTCCAGGTCCATTGCACTCGCCACTGACTTTTCCACCTGCAGCTCCAACAATCCGTTCGCACCTGCCTTTTCGCCATCGCCTGTGTCACAAGCTTCGCCTCCCCCAGTCAATGGAACTGGCGCGTCATTCAACCTCCAGGGAACCTACGCAAACTCGACGGCGCCATCGTATGGGTCCACGCCCTCACCTGCGCCAACCTCTTCAACGAGCTCTCAATCGAAACCAGACGGTTTTTCATACTCGAGCGGTGCAGGAAGAGGGGCGGCGACGCGTACAGACCAAGAACATGCCCACCTCGCAAATTTGTTCGCAAATCGTGACGACGGCCAGGATACCTTTGGAAATATTGGTGCTCTGCGATACGGCCAAACGCAGTCTGGTCGTATTGCTGCGCAGAAGACTGGGGGAGGCGCAAACAATCCGTTTGCTCTCCAGCAACAGCAGCAGCAGACACAAAATCCGGAGCAACCTTTCTTTTCTATTTAGTATGGATATGTGGGTCTGGGATGGAGAGTTTTGGCGACTTGTAGGTAGTTCACGATGTTGCCCCGGTCCCTCATGTCATTCGTTTCGTGCTTGTTTTCTTTCCCTTTCTCAACTACGTTGCTTGCTAGTTTTCTCTACCTTCCAAATGTGGATGTGTCATGGAATGACATCACATCATTCTCCTGTCTCTCACAGCCCTCTGCCAAAAACCACCAACACAAGTCTGCGCAATGGCAGGCGAAGCTGAAGTCTTTGTGCTGTTAATTGTAAGCTACAACTTGCATCCATCAATGTCTCACTGACATCCTCTAGCTCGCTTTCATTTTCCCTCCAGCAGCCGTTGCGTTCGTCGCAGGATGCGGTGCTGACCTTTGCCTTAACATCCTGTTAACACTGTATGTTTCTCTGACATCCGGCTTGGACTTTCTGACCAACAGATCCACTTTGACAGCCTAGGATACTTGCCTGGATTGGTCGTGAGCCCGTGTTCACTCCTGGCGAGTCGAGTGGCAGAGAATTGACCCATGTGCAGCACGCCTTCTGGCTCATCATCAGGCGCGCCGACGCGAACGAGAGGTTTGGTTACAAAAACTGGACCTGTAAGTCCCACCTTGACCCACTGTTGTCGCATTGCTGAAAACATGGGGGCCAGACTCTGGGATGGGTGACTACGCCCCTATGAATGCACGGCCTCCTCCCAGCGGACCGAATTCTGCTCCGCATGGTCAAGCTCCGCGCCCATGCCCGCCTCCACCTCCACCTCCGGGACAATATCCGGCGGGCGAGGCTCCACCGAGTCAAGCGCCTGTTGACCAAAAGTTGGGTGGGTACACGCCACAAGCGCCTGTCGACCAAAAGCGGGATGGGGATGCGCCGCCACCACCACCAGCTCCTGATCAGAAATATCAAGCCCCACCACAAGCGCCTGTCGACCAGAAAGCAGTCAGCGTCTTTCCTCCGGAGCCCACTGACCAGAAGGCGGCGGATTCTACCGTTCCTCCTGGCAGCACTTGACGGGGTCAACAAGGACGGTCGGAACGACGTCGGGGCATGGACGTTAGTTTCTTTTGTTGTCAGTTCCAACACGTAATTTGAAACCTTGTATGATGGACGGACTTGTATTGTGATCTTTCGTGTTGTATTTATATCGTTAATGTGTCCAATGTCAACTTTCAGTGCACTGGCGGGAGAACAACCATTGTTATTACTAATTCGACGACAGTACCCATGATAAGTCCATCGGAGTGAGTGAATGGTTCCATAGCCTGGTCATGGGCCTCGAAGAGCGGAATCGATGTAAATGGAGATTTTTGTGGAAAACCCAAGATCTAAGTTCGCGTCATTCTCCAGCCATGGACTGTAGAGCGAACCTCCACGTCTCCTGGATCCTCGGGAAACATGGGCTAGGAGTGGTCAGTGCGAGCGGAACGGCATTAAATGCTTGACTTACCGGGTACTTTTTCGTGTAAACTTCTTTGCAGTTCCAACCTCTCTGGCGAGCCATGGTGAAGAACTCGAGGTCGCGATGAGCGAGGTGTGGTCGGTGGTGGGTATAGAATACGAGGACACACGGAGGCGGTTGGGGAAGTGACGTGGTGTCGTTACGTTTACCAGATATGGGCGTGAGGCAGAGCTCGCAGGAGCTAAGCAATGCGGCGTGCTGGATGATATGAGCACAAAGGTTGGGAGCTAGAAGAGGGTATGTATACCTGAGAGTGGTTGAATATGAGATCAGAAAGGATGATCAAGTCGAAGCCCCTCCACGATTCTCGATCTTTGGGGAGGGCACCGATGAGGGTGTCGACAGGCTTGCCCCAGATGTGACCCTGAGAGTTGCGACATGGTTGCAGACCTCTGATCGCAGTCGATTACGGAGAAGTCACCTGTGTTGTCACTCTACTCTTTTGCTCTTCACGTATGTTCTGCTGAACATTATAGGCAAGGTTCTCGATCAGGGCTGCGTCGGGATAGTCTGTCAGGACGACCTGTGCCCTAGTTAATCATGGATGCGGGGGCGAGTATCGATCACTCACTTTTGTCGCGCCATTTTGAGCAGCTACGATGCCAGGCAGGCCACCGCCTGCTCCGAGTTCCAATACAAATTTATTGTTAATTAATTCATCGTGCGACTCTAGGTATGAAGCAAAGGCGATCGCTGCGTTCCACCTAAAGAAAAGGGAGCGAGTTTTGTCCGATGATGCAAGGAGATATGTGGCATGGAATCTCACAAATGGTGTCCCCAGAGAGGGTGAGAGCCGACGAGTCTGATAGTGACATCACTCTTGCCTAGTCCACGTGAATAGGTGGAGAGGGTAGGGTCTGGGGTAGGAGGACGGGGCGGTTCCTAAGACGAAGTGTTTGATGCGGCTGCGCATTCTTCACGAGCCTTGTTAGATGGTGGAGTTGTCCTGCTCACTGTGAACACGGCTCCAAGATATAAATCGCCATCTTCGTCGCGCTCTTCCATGATCCAATCGACTTGTCGGAATCAGATTATGATGGTGATCGTTGCGGGTGTGAACAAGTGTTACCAGGTGATGGTCATCAAAATCTTGATTTGAAAGTCCCATCATAGAGCGCTGCAAGTTTAGCTTGACTACCGCAATTATGCGCAATTGGTTACGGTAAGTAATGTGCACACACTCAATACCGGTACGCGCCGTCTGGGATTTGTTCACCACGTAATTATCTCGGCTGCGCTCAAACTCTTCAATGGATGCCAATGCGGGCGGCCAGTACAGTGTTAGGCATTCGTCCAATACTAGCTCTTCTTCCGCGGTAGACCTCTCCGGCACTGGACTGGGCGTCGTCGTCCCTCCATCACCCACGTTGCGACCATCGGACAACGACAGTCGAGCGTACACTCGCAGGCGCTTGAGCTGGAGTGCTGCAGAAGGCGGGCGGGACCCTCCACGTCTCAATCTTCCCGCTACTTCAGAGCCAGGACCATCCAATCTGGCAGTTCCCGCGGAGGACGCATTCTTCTCTTCGGTTGATCGTCCCTTACGGAAGAATTCGTCCTTGTTTTCCACCCCCCACCCGAATGCATCTTCCACCTCCCTGCTCTCGCTGTCGGATTCAGATGCCGACACGGTCCCGGACGATGCTGAGGAGCGTCTCACAAGGAAGGCTCGGTTGAAAATGGATGGTCGTGGTCATTGGTCAGGGGACTTGTCTGTCGACTCAGAACGCTCGGTTGGCATCACATCGCGAGCTAAACGGCGGTATACCACTCCGTCGCCCCTGCAGCGCACGGGGACCACCATAAAAAATGCCTTCCGTCGTGCTTCGATGCGCGTCGCAAACGTCCGAGGACACAGGCCCTCTATTCGGCTACAGGAGGGCAGTGAAGATTCAGATTCAGATTCAATGTTAGATGGCGCGGAAGAAACAACGCGACACGACGTTGGCGAGGGGGCCGTTTCTCGAGCGGGACCATCCATGCCCCTACGAGGGCGGGCTCTTGGCTTTTTAGGACCCACGAATACTCTCCGTTTGCGGCTGTACAACCTGTTAATCCATCCGTATGCATGTTTTTGGCCGAGCTTCCCCTCACTGAGATAACAACTAGGTACACCGAGCCAATGATTCTCGCTTTAATCATTGTCAATGCGGTTGCGTTGGTGGTGCAAGCTTCGCGAACCCTATTGTTGCCTTCCACGCAGGTTCCTATTACCGTAACGGGCTACTTCCATGCCTGGGAAGACTTCGTCCTCTTCGTCCTCTTCATACTGTTCAGGTATGTATTGTACTCAATAGTCGGCGTCCGAGCTAATCAGCCATAGTGTTGAAGCCTTGGCCCGAATATGTGTTTCTGGGTTGGTTCTAGACCCAGAGGTACCAACCTCGTCTCTGTTTTCACTCTCATTCTCCAAGTTGGCCCGCACCATGTCCACGAACTCAGCTCCAAACGGAAACGTTAACACTTCTGTAATGCGATCCGGTTCATTAGCGAGGGGACTGACAATGAGGAGGTTGTACGACAACTTGAAAAAGCCATTCTCACTATCCTCACATGCACGCACGCCTTCGTTTGCACGCATCCCTACTCGCGTGCCCCTGTCGTCCTCCACATTGCAACACGGTAAAAGTTACTCTGAAGACCCAGAATTACCACCCACGTTTCTAGCTCGTGCCATGAAATCCGACGTGCCAACTTCTGATCCCGATTCTCTGGCATCCCTCCCATTCAGACTTGATATACAACTAGCGCAGAGCAAAATAGTGCGAAACATTCCGTATCTGCGACAAAGTTGGGGTAGGGTTGATTTCGTTGCAGTGTTTGGATTTTGGGTATCGTTCGTGTTGGCGACACTGGGTCTCGAGCGGGGAACCTATCACATCGGAATATTTAGAGCGTTAAGTGTGCTGAGGACAGCAAGATTGTTAGGCATCACGAATGGTACTGCTGTGAGTTATGATATTTTTGATTTTGTCGTGTATATTTATCATGCTGCCAATCCAGACGATCATGCACTCCCTCAAGATTGCCCGTTCTTTGTTGGCGAGCGTGGTATACTTCATCATATATGCTATGCTGTTATTCTCGTGAGTCTTCCGTCGTATGATGTGACGAGGTTACCCACTTATGATGCTAGTATTATTGGTGTACAGTCATTTAAAGGATCTCTGCGTCGAAGCTGCATTCTTTTACCTGTGCTTGGGGAGAATACCACGCAGTTAACACAATCCTGTGGAGGGCATATCGATGCAACGACTCTCGCTCCTTTCCCTTACTTACAGCTCGACGGAACACCTGCAAGCATCACAAAAGGGTATATTTGTCCGTTGGGACAAGTCTGTCAGGTACCTAAATTCATCGTTATTTTATGTGCACCATACTCACCATCATGTAGGAAGGACAGAATCCTTTCGGTGGTGTGGAAAGTTTCGACACGGTGTACCATGCAACGCTCCAGATAGTCGTTCTTGCCTCAGTGAATACTGTGAATGTCTCGTTCTTCGACCGTTGACGATATCTGACTTACGGATACTTGTGCAATTATACCAGTGGTCGCAGGTCATGTATCAGATCATCGCGTCTGAATACTTCGTCTCTTCTATTTTCTTCATTTCCGGCGTCCTGGTGCTAAATTTTTGGCTTTTTAACTTATTGGTCGCCGTAATCACAAATACGTTCTCTGCAATTCGTGCTGGTACTAAAAGAAGTGCCTTTGGAGCAGCACCGTATGTCTCCAATCTCATGCACCATATGGAACTGCCCTTATTTGACTTGTAGCCTTGGGCGTGTTGTGGAAAAACCTGAGGAAGGCTGGTCCGCCGTAACTGGACGCCACGTTGGTCATAACCACCTTAAGGTTTGGTGGACGTACACTCGTTGGTTCTGGGTGTTTCTAGCCTTCGCTTCCCTCGTAGTACAAGCTACTGCGACCGCTGACATGAGCGCGTTACACCAAGAAATCATCGAGATAACTGAACGTATAATCACCTTTGCTTTTGACGTCGAGATTGTAGTTCGTATCGCTGCGGAGTTGCCTGCGTGGAGGAACTTTTTCCAGCACAGTAACAATTGGCTAGACTTGATCCTCGCTATCGGGTGCAGCGTCATACAAATTCCTGTCATTCACAACTCGAGTGTCTACCCATGGTTAACGATCTTCCAACTGGCAAGATTCTACCGTGTGATACTGGTGGTGCCACGGATGAAGCACCTGATGGTATGCCTTGCGCTTTGTTTGCTGCATTTGATATATTAACCCTGCTATGTTAGCTCACTGTCTTTGGGAACATGTACGGTCTGGCGAACATGACCTTGTTCCTGATGCTCATCAATTTTCTCGTTGCGCTTGTTGGCATCCAACTCATTCAAGGCGACATGGCCGGGACGGTCACGATGAACTTTGGTCAATTGTTCAACTCCTTCTTGGCCGTGTACCAGATATTTTCTTCAGAGAACTGGACCACGGTGATGTATAATGCAACCGATGCAGAGTTGAGCCTTGGCCAAGTGGTCATCGTGTGTACGTTTCTGTCTTGCTGGCTCCTCTTTGCGAATTGTAGGTGTATTCGTTCAAGTTTGTACATGTTCCGCGATCGACTGACACCCGGTGGTTGACTAGTTATCGTAATGCAGATGTTCATCGCCGTCATCAACGAGAACTTTAGCGTGGCGGAGGAGGCCAAGAGAGAAATGCAGGCGTCCAACTACTCGGAACAACACCGCCAGACTACCAGCAATCGATGGACAAGCATGTTAAACCCTTATCTGTGGCTTAGGACAAAGTCAACGACTGTGAACGCTGAAAATCCATCCTCGATTTCGGTTCTGGCGGAAGAAGAAACATTGGTTCGACATGATCCGCTTCCTATGCACCACGGGCTGGGCCAGGTTGGCTCCATGATTTTCAATTCTGGTCAGTTACTGATATTACTTCATATAGGGACGCGTTCCGTCGAGTACTAGCAGCAGGTCTCGTCATCTACGACAGAATTCCGTCGGTCTGCTCCACGAGCTCTTCACCGGAAGTGAGACAACAGATGATATTCCACTTATCGACTTGCACCAGGTACGTTCTGAACCAAGGGGGCCAGAAGACCCAGTCGAGCACGAAACCGACCGGTACTTGTGAGGAACTATCCTATCAATCCGGCGACTTTGCATTTCTCACCACCGTTTGGCCTAGTGACATATTGGCAAGGCTGAACAAAGATACATCTACCTCCAAGGATCCCTCCAATGATGCCTGTAGAACTCAAACCATTGATTTGATTCGGAGGTATCCAACCTATGACAAGACATTTTGGATCTTCCCTCAAACGAATCACCTTCGCCGTCTTTGCCAAAAGATTGTTCGCCCAAGTGGTGGAGAGCGGATATTTGGCACGCCGCCCTCGGATGCTGCCCACACATTCTTCCAGCTTGCCATCTTCTTGGCAGTTCTTGGCAATGTCGTTACCGAAGCTATTGCAGTACCCCTCTATCGGCGTAACTACTACATGCAACACGGTCCAATGCGAGATGCATGGTTCAACGTCACAGAAGCCACCTTCAGCTTCATACTTGTTGTCGAATTCTTGATCAAGATCATCGCGGACGGCTTTCTTTTCACCCCTAACGCATATATTCGAAATATTTGGAACATCCTGGATTTCGTCATCATGGTTGGCGTCCTCGTAAATGTCACGTTCACGTTGGTCTTTATCGGTGGCCTCAGTCGATTTATCCGTGCCTTGAAGGCTTTACAGGCTCTCCGATTAATGACCTTGATTGAGAAGATGCGGAGTACTTTTGAGCTCCTGATTTTGGCTGGCTTCACACGCATACTTGATGCCGCTGTTCTTGCCGTGCTCTACCTCATTCCTTTCAGCGTCTGGGGCACGAATATCTTTGCTGGGCTAATGAACGAATGCAACGACACGAGCGTCCAAGGCGTAGGAGACTGTACCAACGAATACGTGAACACGATCTATGACAACAACTTTGGATTCCTCGTACCACGTGCTTGGGATAATCCAGCGCCGTCCACCAAGTTTTCATTTGACAACTTTCCGGCTTCGATGCTCATCCTGTTTGAGATCGTGTCGCTGGAAGGATGGATCGATGTCATGTCCACCGCGATGAGCATTACTGGTCCAGGGCAACAACCACAGCTCAATGCTTCGCAGGCCAATGCGATTTTTTTCGTGATATATAACTTGCTGGGAGGCGTCGTGATCTTGACCCTGTTTGTCAGGTAAGGTCCTTGAATGGTTCTGCATGCACATGACTAAGGGCGATCGTAGTATCATTATCGGGAATTTCTTGTCTCGGACTGGATCTGCGCTCCTTACTCAAGCTCAGCGGGAGTGGATTGATCTGCAGAAGCTGATCAAGCGACTGAAGCCTTCAAAGAGACCCAAAATTCGGCCTAGTTCCTCGATTCGAGCCTGGTGCTACGATCGTGCAATTCATAAGCATGGGTTCTGGTCGAGGATGATGACCTGTCTCTTTGTGGTTCAGATAGTTGTTTTGATGTTCGTTTTCCTTGCCATCGATCTGCTAGCCAGCGCTAATCACATTGCTGTAGGACCGAAGCGTTTTCGTCGACAGAAGTCGTGGACGACTGGCAGAGTAAGCGGCTCGTGGATTCCCTATCCTAGTACATTACTGAAAAGGGCTATCTAGATGTATTTTCGCTCGTCCTTGCCATGATCTACGTGGTGGATACAACCATTCGACTGTATGGATTAGGGTGGCATTCGTTCCGCGCCAACGGCTGGAACCTCTTTGATGTCGTTGTGGCATCTGGGAGTTTCGCTACGACCCTCATTGCACACTTTTATTCCGCGAGTTATAACGTCCAGCTCCTACAGAAGCTATTCTTGGTTAGTATCGCGTTCAAGCTCGTTCAGAGGGTGGATTCTCTGAACCAACTCTTCAAGACCGGAACGTACGTGCTCGCTCCTTGAAGTGTTCTCCATCTCTCATTATCTCATTCGGGATTCTTTTTTTTTTCACAGTGCCAGTCTTCCAGTCATTTTAAATCTGCTCGCTTTATGGTTCACGCTCTTTTTATTTTTCGCCATCATGTACATGGAGGTGTTTGGATTGACGAAGTGGTACTCGGGAGAGAACATCAATCAGAATTACCAAACGATGGGATCGGCATTCCTTATGCTGGTGTTCATGAGCACTGGGTGAGTTGGTGCGTCAGTGGTCGAGCGATCCTCGAACTCATGTCCGCGGTTAGGGAGGGCTGGAATCAGTTCATGCACGACTAGTAAGTGGACCGTGTTTGCATAGCTCGACCGACAATGATGTATACCTCAGCACCCTCGCATACCCGCGCTGTTCGCAAGACGTTAATAGTGTCTATCAGACGGATTGCGGCAGCACTGCCTGGGCATTCTCGATGTTCATCGCCTGGAACTTGCTCAGCATGGTAAAGACAACCGCATCCCATCTCCCTGCATGGATGAACTTTTTTTTTTGCCTAGTACATCTTTGTCAACATGTTCACCGGTGTGATCGTGGAGAGCTTTTCGTACGTTTTCCAGTCCACCGGTGGCATCTCGAAGTCGATTACGCGTCGAGAGATACGTGCATTCAAAAAGGCTTGGGCCGAGTTCTCGAATCCGAACACCGGTCTGTTGGAGCGGCCAAACCTCGTTCCGTTCTTCGCCGTACGTCTGTCTCCCGGAAATCATTTCGCGGTCGACCCCGTTCATTGTTTTGCGTTTTGCGTGCCAGAAACTCACTGGCGTCTTTGAAGTGCGCGTCTATCCACCACAATATTCTACGGCGTCTATCCTAGCAGCTTGCCAAGACAAGTCGAAAAAGGGCACCAAGACGGGCGGGATTCACGTGCGCAAGTTGAATAAGCTGTTGAACAAGATCGACTTTGGGGAGATCCGGAAGCGACGGGCGGTGTATATGCGGATCTATCACGAGGCAAATGTGATGTGTTATCGGGGCGGAGGGGTCTCGTTTACGGATATGCTTGTGCTGCTTGCGCATCACAAGTTGATCAACGATCGGGAGGCGTTGGGGTGAGTCTGCCTTTTGTCTTTTTTTTTTTTTTGGCGTATAGGTGAGTGAGCTTGAGCTGACGGTGCGCGCTGTCGCTTTGTTCGGTATGGTCAGGTTGAAGGAACTCGAGCTGAGAGAGGATACGCTCAAGCTGGTGGCGGGATTCGTAGGGCTGGACAAGGTACGGTCTCAACTACGGATGATCTCCCTTCGCCGGGAGTTTCTCCAAGAACGCGACAAGGCGCTCGCAGCTGCCCGAGGTAATTTTTTTCTCGTCTTTTTATTAAACAAGCCAGTCTCAACCCACGCGGGGGACGTTTTGGATTTTAAGGAATACCGACGATCTTGATCGACGCGATGCCGGGGTCGCCACCACCACCGACGTTGGCTTCGAGGGACATCACGTCCCCTCAGACCGGCTATGGATGGGAATGGCACTCAGAGCACGACGATCCAACGCCGTCACCGTCACCATCATCGTCACCGCCACCGTCGCGGATCTTGTTGCCCTCGCCCGAGTTGGCGGCGCGAGAACGGTCCGTTCAGAGTGCGGTGCGCGGGCGGCAGAGGCCAAGCAGCGAGGCGCACAAGTTGTCTGTAGACGTTGGATTGGGATTGGGATATTGGTATGTAATGTTCTGCTTTTGGACGGAGGAACGTGATCGGGTTTCTCATTCGTTCCTCCCCCTCCTTTTTTTTGGCTTTCCTCCCCTCGTTGCGTACAGGACGGAGAGCCGAGACAACTCGATAGACGATCCAGACAGAGTCCATTCCCCGACGATGCAAACACGTTCCGGAGGTATCTGATAACCAGACACGATTCATCGACCTCACCCTTGCTCACACACACGCACCGTATGATTAACCACACAGAAGTGATGATGCTACAAGCGACTCGAGATCGAGAAGCGATCCACACCCAAAGTTGACTCTATACCTACCTCGCACGTCGGACTAAACCATATGGACACATTTGGCACATTTATGCCTACCCTTGTACTGGACACACAAAACGCAATAGCCCTTGTATGGTATGTTGTTGAATCGGGACAATTGAAAGGTAGTAGACAGGATGCATAGAAACAACAAACGGAAGAAAGCAGCATGAGTCGCCACGCGCGTACAACGTCGTGTAAAAGGGAGCAATGGTCGAACAGAAACAAAAACGGAAACCGAAAAGAAGGATCGAAAAAGAAAGGTCCTCGAAGATGGCGCGTCTTTGTTGTCTCTTACGCCTGAGTTTGGAACCGTTTGGGCCGCCACACTTTCTTCTCTGGTACCGTCTCGAACCCGT
>JBBPQD010000328.1:0-13180 GCA_038092355.1 Caloboletus inedulis
CGGAAGCCACTCAAGCTGTTCTCGCAGACGTGCGAGACGGTATCCTGAGGAGCCATCTCGCAAGGGTCGAAGTCATTTAAATTAATGTCTATCTACGAGGTGGCTCACTCTCGTTTGGTTTGATCCCCTCCTCACGTACTGGGAGGTAAACGTTTATCTTGGGCTTTACATGTTTCGTCATTTATGCTTCTATATTCCCATCTGCACTCCCACCCACACATGTCCTATCATACTACCATCCATGTTCATCCATGCCTTGGAGGTGTCGACCTTGCCTTGTTTGCCCACGTATGGTATTACCTGCATGCGCGCACACTTATTTATATATAGCGTAGTTGTAATCCGGTAGGTGATATTTGTAGAAGGGGTATGTAACCATCTAATACATCGATATGATGTCTTTTTTTTTTTTTTCCTGATACACATGTAGCGGTCATATGGAGACAATTATATCGGCACCGATGCAGTGCCCAACGGTTGAACTGGTTTTGGACGATTCGCCCCTGATCCAGTCTTGCTCTCCCTGTCTCACTTGGCTTCCACGGTACCCCGCCCACTCGTCGTTCCAAGATGGCCCATGTGAAACCTGTTTTCCCAGTGTACCCAAAACCCAATCACAATGGGAAACGATCCTTGTTTAAAGCGGCGGCGGCGCACGTCGGCCGAGAGAACGCGACATACGGCGATGTCATGTCATACGTGTGTACAATACTACATATGTGTAATGTCACTGAAGATGACAAACAGCCTCACCCAGCCAGAAACGCAAAAACACTATTTTTTTTTTTTTTTTTTTCCAAGTCGCCATGTAGTAATGACGAGTACTGTAATAGGACGATTGACGACGTGTTGTGATTCTGACTCTAATGGCAGTGCTTATTGCGTAGTATTACTTACTTGATATCTGTCGAGTCTGAGTCTCATGTGAAACGTATTGGCTTTCTAAGACGTCCGATTCGATCCGTGATAATAACGAATAAGAACCGTACCGTTTGGCCAAGCCAGTGCCAATGAGTCGGGCCCCGCGATTGAGTGACACTGACAAGCCTCCAGCTCCAAGCCTCCATTCAAGGCATATGTATATAGGATGGCAATTCCATCGTCCCGGCTCCGAGCTATTACCAAGTCCAGCTTATACGTCCAACCTATTGTCTCGGAGCGCTCGGAAACACGGAAACAAAATAAAAACAAACAATTATGACAAACCATTTTGAAAAATGAAAAATGAAAAAAAAAAAAAGAGAGATAGGAATTCTGACCTGATCGAGGTGTATATATATATATATATATATAAAAGGTACACCAGTTCAAAAAAAGTGACATGAGAACGTGAACGCGGCGACACTGTGATTCGGACCTTCAGGCTTACCAAGCCCCTCGGGCCTCAGGGACCAGGGTTGAGTTGATCAAAAGGCATGACGGGCTGGAAGAAAACACGTGAGAACGGCGTATTGATGGATGACAATGAGTCACTGATCCGAGTCTTGTACAGGGCGCAAGAAATGAGTTGGCAATGGAGCAGGATGGCAAAGAATTTTGCCCTGGCACCGCCGCACCAAGGGACCAAGTTGCACCGCCCGAAAACAACACTAGTATAATGTAATATAATATGGCCCGGTTAGGATTCTATATATCGTCGATCTTGCCCTCGATCATAATATCATGACAAAGTCGATCATCCTCCCGAACGAGCTACAGTGCTTTATGTAAGGTCATTCTGGTAGTCACCGTATTGACCATTTACCATTTGGTATACCCGGTCCGTATACCGCTAGGTCGATCGCTGCCTAGCCGTATTTTATTTTATTTTCTTCAGTTAGTCTTAGCCCGGTATTCGACAGTGTCGGATTTGATTTCCGATCGTTTCGGAATTCGATCGGATGGCGTTGACACCGGGCGCGCGCGCTGTGTATGTAAATCACCAGCAAAGTCCCGTTGGAACAAGTCATCATGATCAAGGGCTCTACAGATTCTCCGAATGCGACCATCGTACTAGGGCCTGTCGCCCGCAGTCGCTCCATGATGCGGTCTGTCACATTGTCATTGGTCAAAGTGGATCAGGACCTGAAACACGCACGAATGTTGTTCCACGGGTATTCTTGAAGCCGACTCAGATCGGGGCCGAACACGGTGTTTTGGTGAGGTCCGTCATGTCGTTATACGTGTGATTGATTGCGCCCGGTCGTGTCGGGTGTGGGGTGACTGTCGAACAGTACATGATTAGATTCGTGGAAGGGTCGCTCGGATCGAGGGGTGGACTTGAAACGCGATCATCGCCAGAGAGGTACTGTCCCTAACTCGAATCAAAGACGTTATCGTCAGAGCAACAACAGCACGAAGATTCAAGCAACTTTCAGGCTGAAGCTAAGTGGGGAGAGGGGGGGCTTGTTTCTGTCGCACCATGGTCAATGCAAGAGGTTCGTCATCAATGGTACCAAGAGAGATAGATTACATTCCAAGTCATCTGCAGGATAACTAGCACCCTCAGGATGCACGGGTAGGCGGCTACATTCAATCGTCGCACTGGCGTGTCGACATATCATAGTGGGTGTTCACTGGTCTCGCTTTCGGCCTGCGCTGGAGAGCGCTGCTTTTCTACAGCAGAATCGAGCATGTTTTGCTGCTTGGGGGAGTACGAACGACCGTGGTCAAGGTTGGTCTGGGGTGTCACCTGCACGCACATTCGCGATCAGTAGGGCGGGATTCAGTCTTTTCCGACGGCGAGAGCAACTACGTGCGACCCTTTGGCATCGTGTCAATCTACTTTGTGTTGCGTCGGAAGACCATTTCTGATCTATTTGTTGGAATAATAGGCTCAACACATTTTTTCGAACTAAAATCAACAGTGCTGGCGACGGTTAGATGGAGAGATGGAAGATGGCAGCCATTCCAACAGGGGTGAGGTGGGGTAGTATGGCAACTCGGGGGAACCTAGTATGCAACCCGAAAGGGAACACCATGTGTCGTGGGAACTGCACGAGCGAATCTGCACCCTTCCCGACGCCATCACGGGTAAGTATACCGTCTTGTTCCCTGGCGCCGTGGGTTAGATCAGAAAACAAAACGTAAATATTTCCCTCATAGGGACGTTCGGCCCATCCAAGCCTAATGTCTATGCTGGGTGCGTGTCGCATTCGTTATTTAGCACGCCTTGTGGTCCCGGATATGATCTTGTCTGGGTACATGTACACATTATGTCCTCGCATGATGGATGCAATTCGCGCCCATCGGGGACAACCCCCCCGTTTATATCAACGCACAATCGGTCAAGGACTTTTATCCAGCCTCCCGAGTCCTTGCGATCTCAACAATCCGTGTACGTGTCCCCTTGAAAACCAACATAACGCACAATGGAACACATTTCATGAATATACTACACAGCACACCCCGTTTCTATTCGTACACTCGCCTTCGCCGAAAAAAAGGTCAACACTTTACTGAATCTTTTGCAATTTCCAGACCTGGTTCTGGCCCTCCCAGCGACCCCACAATTGAATAGGGGTTCCAGGTGTCGAATTTCCATGGTCAGAGAGGTCGAGGGAAAGGTTGGGGTTGCTCGCCGGGAAGAGTCTGCCCCAATGACGAAATGCAACGCGACCATCCAGAAAAACACGACAGCGTCACGCCAAATCACGCACACCAGAGAAAACGGGGAAAAAAGAATGAATAAATCAAAAGTGGTCAATGCGACATGAAAACGATGAGGCGACCAAGCCAACTCACCGCACCCCACTGTCCACTCCCTGTTCGTCCTCGACGCGCCACGGATATGGCGACCCGCTAGCGACGACCTTTTGCCCGTCGCGCAGTTCGCCAGCGGCAGAGAGGTATTGACCGCTCCCCGCGGACTTGAGGTAAAACGTCTTGTCGCCGCCGGCGTTCTCAAAGATCCACTGTGACGATATGGATATGTTCAGCAACACAATGGTTAACGTTCGTGCACCTAGGCGACGGGAGATGCGTACCGCTTGGTTGGGTCCGTTGTGATACCCGTAGCCAATGACTGCCAATGAAATGCCCGGTGAGAATTCCAAAAGACCAAACGAAAACGAGAGCGTATCGGGATGGAGAGCGACATGAACGTACTGGACACATTATCGCCGCCAGAGAGATCAACGCAAGTCCCACCCTTGAGGTTGGTGAGAGAGTAGATGCTGTTTGCTTGAATGCAGGCCATTATATCTAGCGCAAAGGGGGAAAGAAAGAAGACAAGAAAGAGGAGCGTCAGACGACTGATTATATATCGCCTGTTGAACCGTGACGTCCGTAATCGATAATCGGTGGAGCTGACAAGTTTGTGTGTCCCCCTATCGAATTCAATACTCAGGGGCTTGTACGAACCAAAAGGTGGTATGGCGCACGATGACACGTCAATAGGACTCCAACATCTGTAGGAATCCAAAGGTGCATGGCTATTGACGTGATTCTATTATATGTACTGTACAGATGAGGCCCGGAGGATGATGTGCTCTCATTTTGACGCCAATCGACTTGTACTAATTCCAGTTCCGGCATGTGTCACATCCAAACCAACCGCGTACGCCGTCCCCTCTTCCCCACACAAACTACTCCCCGCCAACGAAGAAAAAAGAAAGGAAAAAAAAAAAAAACGCCGCACGATCACACGAGGGTTTTGCATAGCATGCTCTCCAGCCTGCAATACTCGGGAACGATGGCCGCATAAGTCATGAACGCGTCCACATCTGCTTCCGCTACTTTTACCAGCCCAATCTGGGCTTCCGAATCCGCTGTCGGCATCGCCGTGACAGGCGTGAGACTGGTCGTCTGCGGCGCGGCCCCACCGCCGTTCGCCCGTGGACTCGCTCCGCCTCCCAGATCGGGCGTCGTGAATGCCGTCGAGGGCGCACCAGAGCCCGTGCTCGTGTTCGTGTCTACGGTGGACCCAGTGAGCGTCCGCATTCGGACAATGTCCCGCCCGAGGTCCCGATCTGCAAAGCCGCCCGCAAACACCGACGCGTCTAGCATCCCACCCTCTCGTTCCATCTCCTCCATCTCCTCCTCTTCTTCCTCCACAACAATGCTGGAACCGAGGCCTGATCGCGTGTGTCCATACGGCGTGCTAGTGCCGCTGTTGGCGCCACTCCCGCCGTTCCCGCCCAGAGGTCCGTTCACGTTGGTGCGTAGTGGTATACCACCAGATGCAACCCACCGTTTCCCGTGTAGCCTTCGTATTTCCTCCTCAAACCCACCAAGACCTCTGCCAGTCCCCGAACCACCGCTGGCAGAACTACGCTCCTTGCCCCAGATCCAGCGTGCAAAGTATGCCCCGCCAAGAGACGCTCGACTCGGGAAACCACCCGCAGGAGCATTGCGATGCGGGACGACTTGAGCAGAGTCTACCTGCGTGTTTGGCATGAACACAGGCGCATTGAAGACGTCCCCGACCAGGTTAGCGACCGAAGGAAAGTTTGCAGCTGCCCCCGTGACCAAAACCCGAGCTGGTAACGGTGAGTAGTCGTACGGATCAAACGGGAGTCCAAGACTTGTTGCACGACTTGGAGTAGACGCCGCAACGGGACTCGGCCCTGGTGTTTGCACATTCCCGCGATTACGGTTGATGGTGGACCCGAGCCCACCACTGGATATCATCCGGGACCACCGGACACGGAAGGAGAGAACTTGGCTTTCGAGAAGACATCGCGGATTTGCGCGAAGATCTCTGAATTCATTGACTTTGATGCCCGTTTCGAAGCGGTAGATTCCCTTGACGTGTGATAATGGATAGCTATCGCCCTGTAACAACCAAAAACTAAAGAGCTTGTCGTCGAGCCTGTCAAGTGACATGTGTAGTTTAGGGTCGGATTCTAACTCTTCCCGGACGATGCTCACATACCCGATGGAGCCACCAGGAGGGACGATAGCGACTAGACGGTCAAAAGCACTCCAGCTCTTGGTGTACATGTCTCGAACCAAGGCACGAGGGACATCGGCATTTCTGGACCAGACGTTAGGTAAAACGCGGAAACGACGGCGGTTGAGAGGCATAGATTTACCTGCTTGTTAGCATGGCGATGTATCTTCGCTTTTCGCCTGGGTCCTGGGCTGGATGCGGAAATAGGCTGTAAAGGCGAGTGGGATGATAGTGTTGTGCGGGTGTGAGGAGGGTGTCCATGGGTCCAAACGATAGTACGGCGTCTCCAGGCGATGGACAGAGAGAAAGATATCCAGAAAGATAATCGGAAGTAAATGGTGTGACGACAGTATCTGAGAAAAGAGAACAGAAACATGAATCGGCCTTGAGCATCTGTACAAGTATACGCAACACGCACCAGGCTCAAACCCAAATCTCTCACACAGATACCGCGACACGTTGGCGATTTTCCTGCCGCTTGCCGGGTCGACCTCACCGAGCCATCCTCGGATCCTCCGTCCCTCCTCTCGACTACCACCGACGATCTCAAGGACACCCTCATCCCAGTGTCCTTGGGTTGGACTGCCTTGACCAATGGCATGCGTCCACATACCAGTCGCACATGCCTCTGCCTCACCTATGTTCACCCACTCCCCGACGACCATGCTCGCAAGGAACGTGCTCGCGAGCTGGATCTTGCCCGTACGTGCCCACACGTCCGACGTCCAAGACTCCCGGACGCGAAGGAGCTGCGCGGCGAGAATCGACGCGTTGGCACACGTACCGACACGTGCAGCCATGATATCTGGACCTCCGAGAAGGGCTTCGAGAGCCAATGCATGGGTATGTGCGGAGGTATCTTGTGCGACGGGGGTGTTGGCCAACGAGAACGTGTTTGGAAGAAGTTGAGAGTGGAGAGGAAGTCGCGGGTCCAACGCGGGGAATGAAGGGATCGGGGTTGATTTCCACCAGACGATGGCATGCTAGGAATGATGATACCAAGAGTCGGATTACCGACAAACAAAAGAGCCAGAGGGAGAGATGGCAACGATGTGAAAACGCACCTGAGCACAACCACCAATTGATTTTATTCTCGTCACATCGTAATTTCTGGAAAGCTTTTCGAGGATATAGTCTTTTGTGTTGAGGGGTGGCGATGTTGAAACACGTGCCGAATAAGGTTACGATCGAGGGAATTATAAAAAAAACCCAAATTAGTAAACCGTTTAGTTTCTGAAAATTTTGATTCCGCGAAATGCCGCACCTAGGGCTTTCACCCACATATCAACCGGAGTCGTGTATGCATCTCCTGGCGTCGTGAATATACCACCCTGGGTCCTGATCGAGAGTCAGCAACTACTTAATACGTGTGATATACGTTTTTGAGAACCAAAGATATGAGATAAATGCACAGAAGAGTGACCAACAGGAACGGTGTGGAGAGTTGAGAGGTAGACTCACTGATATTCAGGTAATTCGGAATCAAAGTCCACACACTCGACCCCCACGAGCTCCAGACTCTCGTCGACGATCGATGCACGGAGTTGGTCGGTTGCGAGTTCGAGTCCAAGAAATAGCGCTGGACCCGTCTTGGGTCCCGGAGCCATGTTTTGTAGATCGAGAAGAGCTCACTGTGCAGTTTTTATAAAATTCACAAGAGTATGAGATATTAGTTGGTGGATGATGGTATCGGGTATAGATGGATGGATGGGAAGCTTCGAGAGCAGGAAGACAAGAAATAGCAGCACGTCGGGCCAGAAAGCCGAGTTGGTCGTGGTTGTCCTGGCGGTCGTAACGAGAGAGAGACAAAGAGAACAAGAACGAGGAGAAAACAGAAGGTGACCCAAGCGACGATGTGAAGTGCTCGTCCAAATTACATTTCTTCCCACGCTGTGTACATAATTTAAACAACATAACAAAGCTCCCGCGTTGTGGCGACGGTCCCTTCTTCATTTCTCGTTCACCTCTTTCAACTCGTGTGCGAGCTTGACTACGTCGTTCTGTGGAAAAAAAAAGGTCAACAAAGCGCTCACATATTTATACAACACTCACCCCTTCTCGAGTAATCTTGACGGCAGGGTCACCTTCTTTCGCGTTCCGACTCACAACGTTACCCTATGGCTCAGGTGTGTCAGCGAGGTACGTGCCATTGGTGGATTAGACACATGTACACCTTGTTGCTCGTCACCCTGGCAGTGCCTTCCTCGACGATATCCGTAATCTTGCCCGAAGGCTGCCCGCCACCCCAGTTCCAACTTCGACCCAATCAATGATGACTCGTTCATAAGAGAAGACCACTCACGACACCTTTTCTCCCTTTTCGAGTTTGTTTAAGTGCGCCATATGTTCAAGTCTGAGTCGAAAGGCGAATACTCGTCTCGTTATATACTCTCGCTGTACATTCCACAATTCGGATCGACGTCATCGACGCGATCGTATGTACAGATTAGGAAGGCTACAAAAACATGAGTAAGTGCCAGTGTCCGTTCAAAATGTCCAATGGAAAGTAAAAGATGGTCGACACCAACAAAGCTTTACTATTGACCAACATAGCTTAACCACATCCTGCATTCATCCAGTTCCACCTGCAAGCCATGTTGTTAGCCAGTGTCAATACAAGGAGAATATCTGCGACCCACGTCAGAAAGCCGAAGCACATCTTTGAGGTCCAAGATGACATCATCTACCAGCTGAGTTGCTTCAAAGTGATGAATCTGCCACACCGTCGGCTCGCTGTCGTCGGGGCCACACTCAGAGACAGAAGTCTTGCATTTACAGACGTTAGCTTCCGCTTCTGTCTTGTAGTGACGCGCTAGCCCAAACAAGAGGCCGTCGATGAGTGCCGCAGCCGTAAGCAAGGTAACCGGATATTGCAACATGTCTGGTTCTGTACACCGAGTTTCGCGTTCAGACACTGGTCCATCGCTGGGATCAACGGATATTTACCGAGAAGCGATTCGAATAGCTTATCCCAGATCACACACTGAACGACTGTCCAACCGTCTCGTATCGGTGCGATCGCCTTACGCAAGGTAGGCAACGCATTCCACAACTCGTCCAAGACATCTTGCGGCGTGCAGCTCCCCAGCAGAAACTGGAATGTGTACATGATATCGCGCTGTGTGAGCTGCGCATCGTAGAGTCACCACTCCACATCAACTAGGGCCGTCGAATACTCACTTCAAAGGTCTCATGGGTCATTGAATAGGGTGCCATCTCGAGAAACTCGGCAGCATATACCGGGCCGAGTGGCGGGAGGCAGTCACGATGAAGCTAACGACCATTGAGCTGGTTTTCCAAAAGAAAAACAAACCAATGTATGTATACCTTGACACTTAATGCCATGCATGCAACTGCGAGATCCCAGACGTCCCTCTCCCAATAGGGGTCGTCACACAACCCCCAGGGTTCCCGTTCGGAGCACTCGTGCTTGCACGCCGCTTTCCAGAACTGGACCTTCTCGGGAAGAAGAAAATACCTATGAAATAACTGTGCCGCATGAAACCGCGTCTGGGGTGAGCTCGTGAGCTGGTCGTAAAGATCGATACCGAGACGATGTCCATCCTGAGGCGGTTTCACGCAGGGTACTGGTTCTTCTGGGAGTTTCTGAGGCCCAAGTGAGCCTTGCATGAAAACACGCATATCCACTTGGACGTTGGCCGCACCTTGAGTATCCATTCTGTAACCTTCTTCCGGAAGTCGTTCGTGATGCCGAATACGTTGGACCAGGTTTCCTGATCGACAAGCCGATGCTGCCCAGGGAGGATCTTCTCGCTCGTTGCTGAATCCTGGCTCTCTTGGGACTCGATCGCAGAAAGCGTACTCTCTTCTTCCCATTGACCACGGCCATCGCTCGAGTCGGAGGTGCTTGCGCTGTCTCGTCGCGAGAAAGCCAGATCAGCCGCATATGTTACTTTCAACCGCACCCTACGTTTCTCATCGTGGACATCTAAACCGTCCCTTTCACGTTCCGAGCGTTCCCTGAGGAGAAGAGCCTGGAGACGGTCAATCGCTTGGTCTTCAGCGCCACGGACAAATGTTGGTGTGGTATGTGCAGGTGGTGCGATGATGGGGACTGGAGGAATCGTCGGGATGTTCGAGGATCTACGACGATAGACTGCAACCGTTCGAATCAAAGGATTTGCCTTTGACCGGGCATAGTCCACGGAATTGGGGAGCGGGGTGCTTGGAACCGTTGGTAGATAATCCATCTCCGGGCAAGGTCGGGAAGTTGGCGAACTCAGAGGGGAAGGGTAGAAAAGCGAATCCTAGGAGAGGGAGACACATATATGCGCACTGATGAGTGGTCTTTTGTAAACACGGGGACCATGAACGTACCGTTGACTCTCCTGAGCACGCAGATACTTCCGATCTCAAGGACCGCGCACGTCGTATACTTGCAGGTTCCGTAGCTTGGTATTTGAATTCGACACTCGAGTCGCTGGAACAGGAAACATGAGACACAGTTCGATCGAGCTTCACCTTCTTCGATTCCCTGGGACAATCGACCGAGGAACGGCGTCGTTTCAAACGACGTTCTTGTGTATCCTGAGCCAGGCAAGAGACCGAAATGATAGACACTCTGCGAGGAGACATTTTGGAGGGGACACCATCGTTTCCGTTTGTTTCGTTGCTCCTGGTTATGGCATCGTGGGGCCTATCATTCTCAGTGCTGTGCGACGAAGCAAAGGCGAGTTCTGTCGGTACCGCCGGGTCGGGGATGATAGGGCCAGAAAAGCTGGCTCTCTTGCGGGAGGCGGGTACGGGACTTCCGCGATCATATACAGGGTCGACCCCGTCGGGTTCTTCAACGTTGTTCGTTTGTTCGACACATGTTCGGGTCGTCATCGTGCATATATCCTGCACATTCACGAGAAGGTCGTCTGCTACAACTTGACGTTCGCTTATCGCACGCAGACGCTCATCGAGGGACCCCCGAGCGATGCTACGACCAGGCGTCGAGGAACTGCTTTCGGACGTATCTGCAGGGTGAGCTCGGACCTGCAAACTAGCGCCCATATCGGGCTGAGCGGAGGCTTCCTGTATCCGGAACCTGGATGTTGGTGAGCGAGAGGGAAAGTGATCCATCGACGTTGTGGTAGAAACGTGGTCGTTAAATGGTGCTTTGACACGCAACTGACCACCGTCACGGGGGCGACAAAACAGCGGTCGACCCTCAATCACCTCCTCGCGGCGTGACATCGGCAGAGCTGCATCCGTCGAGAATGGCGAGCAGTCGGTTCCGAGGCCAACAGGAGAGGACGAATCCGGAGGGGGCATCACGCCGGGTGATTCCCATTTTTCGGCGTAGTCATTGTTCTTCGGAGTGCTCGCCGCGCATGGTTGCTGTGACCCACATCCTGGACATTGGATCATGTCATCTATTTCAAAGTCCGGATTTTCAAAGGTGCCCTCAAGAGAACAGGTTCCGTCGATCGTACAAAAGGTTAGTACGTCGATATCGAAATTTGCTGGTTTTTCGCGACCATCGAAGGCGCACGACGACTCTTGGGATGTGGATCTCGACCAAGTGGAATCGGAAAATTCGCAGTCGCAGAAAGAGCCCGGCATGGAACAAAGCAAGCAATAGTCTTCGTCGCAAATATTCATCGGAAGGCCGACTCAGAGTCTCAGACTGAGGTAGCAAGCAAAGAGAAGAGCGGAGAAACGCGACGTTCACATATTTAGGGGAGCTTTAAGCACTTACCTCAAATGGAAGGGACGAAAGCGGAGCTCAGACTAAGAGTGAATGAACGAATTTATTCGACCTAGTGTACGCTCAGGCAATAGCACATCGTTAGCTCGATGAAAAGGGAAGAAAGAGAGAAAATTAATAGTAGTGTGTAGAAAGAGCTCCTTGCGTGGATATATCGCACTCCATCATTGTCATGAATAATTCGAGTACCGCCTACGAATAACCATTCCGTACGCACACAAATATTTTCGCAGTAAAGACTGAATCTACTGGGTATAACCGGTGATAACTGGGGGGTTATTCATCGGGCCGACCTTGCCGCCACTCGTTTTCAACCCTGACCAATCCCAGGTCCCTGCAGAAACCGATGATCATCTCCCGCTGTTTCAAATGGATGGGAACATACCAGTACAAGAATCTTTACCACAGTTAACGACAGCCCGATCAGCGTGACTCGCTAGGCTGACATCGGTCGTGTCCGGGGAAGGGAAGTTGACGTCCTATCAATAACATCCAATCAGCACCTGCTTTCTTCTAGTCCAAGTTACTTACAGATATGATGACGCCAGTCCCGGGTGTCCCGATAGGGTCGGGATAACTCTGAGTGATCAGCACACCATAATTGGTGCAGTTTGTCGCAGTGTTATCCTAGTGGTTGGCACAGTGAGCGCAACTACCGGCTAGATACAGTAGATCTGCATACGACATAGGTCACGTTAGAGACACTGCTGTTGGTCGCAGTTTTGTCAGTCTTGATGCGGAACCCTGTTGCGCTATGGGCCATTCATTCAGTTTGAATAACTTTCGTGCGTCAGTCCAAAATGAAGCACCTATTAACGACCGTGTTGCCCCGAATGACGACACCCTCAACGATGGTGTCAGAGGAGATCGAGCCCTATAGTTCGGGTTGATGAGAATATACGCACTTAGTGACTGGATGAGCCCACGTACGATGGATATACCGTGACCACCCTCGCAGTAATTATCTTCGAATGTAATGTTCTTCCCACTGTTGATAGCCAAGCAGTCATCCTGAATACGAGATGAGTCAACAAAATCATAACGAGCCAGAAAATGATCATGAGCACCTGATTTATCACAGTGCTGTTCGTCCTCTCTGTCAGTGCTACACAAAACCAGAACACACATCTCACCTGTTTTTGATGACAATGTCATTTCCGCAGACGTCGAAACCGTCAGTGTTGTGTCCTGTGGGTTAATTCAATGTTTAAGGTCTTTCACGTAATGGCGAGTGCCTATTACCAGCTGGAAGGCCGTTGCTCTGGGCGTTAGGGAGCGCTCCTTGACCTGTACATTCAGAAGGTGAGGAAAATGTTAGTCGCAGGAGATATTGTTGTCTCACTGTTGTCAATAATGACATCGCTGACAACCAGCGGGCCAGTACTGGTTATGGCGAGGGTTCTTTCCGGGGAATTGAGGATGTGAACGTCCTGAAAGAAAAATTCAGGCCAGTTGTGATACGATACCACATAGCAAGCATTCACGTACAGACAACGTTCCTGAAATCACGACCCTATAATATCAAGTTAAAGATGACAGGATTTCAGCAGACTGCACACACGTCATCATGGGACAGGGCTTCGTGACGCCAC
>JBBPQD010000329.1:0-13154 GCA_038092355.1 Caloboletus inedulis
ACGGACGACCGACTCCGAAGCAAAGACCCACCCGTGGATATTCGCAAGCCAAGTGCGGGCGTCGTGCCAACGATGCGTGCGAGTTCGAGGGGAATGAGGACAGCGGCAGACATGACACTGGTTTATGAGTCCGCAAGGTGATGATGACTGTGCGAGTGCAATGTTTCGGCCGTCCTTGTCATGACGCTTTCCAATGTGATCACGTGAGTCGCTAGTGGCGGAGTCACACGGATGATTTCTATATATGGCAACTCCTTCGAGCTCGACTTCAACGTGGACTCCTGGCCAGCTCAACCAACTCGATCGCAACCGAGCCACGAGTTTTGAGTCTACCTACCATGGATCTCCTACCGATTAAGACCTGTAACCTTGTGAGTATCGAGCATGCTCGTGTCTGGCATGGCTAAGGTCGACCAGAAAACGGACTGGGCAGAGGATGGTCTCACCGCCTTCTTAATCTTTGGACTCTTCGCATCCTATGTTCCGCAGGTGTGTCTCACCCGTTCAGTCTATGCTTCCGTTACCCAACATTGCCTACAGTATCTGCGTATAATTCGGGCTGGAACCTCTGTTGGGTTTAGCCCTTGGTTTCTGCTGCTCGGCAGCACCTCCTCTGCAGCCGCCATGCTCAACATGTACGCTGCGTGGGTTCTTTGAAGTTGCGGCTAATCCTAGATGTTGCTTAGGATCGTGCTCCAATATCCTGTTATACGTTGCTGCACTCAAGTAGTGCGTCGCCCGTTCCTTTTTTGTGACAACCATCGTCTCTGACCCGAGTCACCAGAGTCTCGGGAAGTGTATCGAGCAAACTGCCGGCGTGTTCCAAGTCGGCGTTCAATGGTTCCTATTCACAGTGATGTACGTGATCGCCGAGCTTTGATTGCCTGGTCACTGGGATTCCATTCTCCCTTTTAGTCTGGTGCTCTACATGCTCTACTATCCCCCTAATCTCAAGTACATCAAACTCGACATTGACACGCACGACGCGCGACCGATCCATCACATCCGCACTAAACTCAAGAGCTCTGAATGGCGATTGTCGGTCATCGTCTCCTGGCTCGTTTTTCTCCACCTGTACGTCCCTTTGTATCCCTTTTCGTCTCTCAAACTGCTCACCTACACCCGCTCAACACAGGGCAATCATCCTCGTCACGACATTTGCCCTGCTTGCGAGTTCCCCACCATCGCCGGACCCTACCCTACCGCATCCACCTCAAATTACGCTTTGGGCGACGTTCTTGGGCGTGACATCGGGTTTGCTAGCAGGCGTGCAGTATGCCCCGCAACTTATACGGACCTATCAACTTAAGCTCGTTGGCGCACTGAGTATCCCGATGATGGTGATTCAGAGTCCAGGTGGAATCGTCATGGCCGTCTCGATTGCCATGCGACCAGGAACTGATTGGACGAGTACGTCACGTTTATTTGTTGCGTTTGCGTTTCATGGATCATCGCTCGCGGATTTTTATTTAAAACAAGGATGGGACTGATTGAATATTGCATTCTAGGTTGGGTGATGTATGCCGTGTCGGCGGTGATGCAAGCTTTGTTGTTGCTCATGTGTTTCGCGTGGAAGATCCGACAACATCGCCTCGGGATCGACGATTTCGGGAGACCACTGGGAGAAGCTGCAGAAGTGTCCGTCGAAGGAGCGTCTCGTACGCCGAGTGAGGAGGATGACCTGAGCGTCGTGATCGAGGGCGAGATGGGCGATGATGCGGTGAGGGAGGACACACCATTGTTGAAGCCCGGGGGTGTCGTCCGTCGGGGTGGGGTGTTGGGATGGATTCAGGGGTTGGGTAAATCAAGGAGAGGCATTTAGATGTGCATAGAACTGTTCTACTGGCTTTGGGTTATGAATGGATTGATACATAGCGGTCACAGCACTACAATATATATTTATTCTTCTTGCCTAAGATTATCATCTGTTCGTTCGAATGAGACGGTGTGTCGGTGGGCCAGCTTTCTACCTGGGCTACGACCAGCAATATCCTACAGCTTTGCCCCACTACTTGCGCGTGTTACAGTAACCAACTTTTCCAAACCAACCCTCGTCCGCGCGTTCATCGCAACGCTCTTGCGAGAGTGTTTGTCCACAAAGACGTGTGTATACCCTCCCACAGCAGCCGGCGCATCTACGCTTCCCGGGGTCTCGTCCTCTCCCAAGGACTTGAACACCCCAACTTCATATGTGACCGAGCTCTTTCCGAGCTGTGCCACCCTCAGACCAAAGTCGAGGACGTCTGGGAACGAAAGCGGGGAGTAAAACTGAGTGCCGGTGAATCCATGACGTTTGAATTAGGCTATCATTGTCGGGGGGAAGAACAACGAAAAGCGAGACGCACGTTGCAAAACGACGACACCACGAGTCCGATTTGGTTCCCGTCCGAATCGGGCTGGGTCGGTGCGAGCCCACAGTGTTGGATGAGGTAGGTGTTGACGATGGTATCAAAGAGGAGGTAGTAGACGGCGTTGTTGACGTGTGCGTATTGATCATTGTCACTCCTTCACGAGGATGTATAAAGGGACGCCATATCGAAGGCAGGGTTAGAAATGGAGGCAGAGATTAGGATGGGCAAGGGAGAGAGGGGCGAACCAGCGTGTGCGGTAGGAGAGAAAGAAGGGATAGTCGGAACGCTGTCGTTTTTTCTTGTCGTTGGTGTTGGGGGGGTTCGACGACATGCCAACTGGGATTGTGCCCTGGGGAAGATACCCTGAATCGCGGCCACACAAACACCTTGCAAGCAACCCTTTGGCCTTTTTCTCACGCTACCGGCCCTGGCCCCACTTGAAGCGTTTCAGAGTGTCGTCGAGCAGCGTACGTGCGTGGATCGTTCAGGATGGTGGTGGATGTACGTGTCCTTTGCAGCCGCGAACGCAGTCATCCAGTGAATTCGACCGCCATGGGGACCGTTCAAATCTGCGCTTCAACATATCACGTTGACTTCTTCTATCCGGGTCTGATATTCATTGGTTAGATCAGGTCAACCAGTGATGCTACGACATGGTCATTTTGACTGCCGTTCGTCCAGCTGGGGTGAACGAGCTGTTGTTTTGCATGGTGGGTTTTCGGTGGACGGCCTGGAGACGATGATCACGCGCTCATCTAGTACCGCTAGCCTTGAACGTCATCTCAGTCATGCCAATGTGCGGATAAACATTTCCTCCGAGTCGTCGTGTGCTTACTCGGCATTCGGGAAGGCCACTGGCAGGAAACGGTCTGCGCGAGTCGTTGAATTTGGGGTGGGCCGAGGACACCACACCAGAACTTGGCCCCTCGAGCTCGCTAGCCACAACGTACAGGCAACCCCGGGCTGTTGCTATCGATCTCTTATGAATGATTTGAGAGCTAATACTTGGTCTCAGACGATGCCCTAGCTGACGTCATCCAATGCGATCCGACTCAAAGACATCCAAGTCCCATTCCTCGACTCATCAAGATATCCCACCGCTCTCGCGCACACTTCAACACGATGCAGTTCACCCGTGCAACTTCACCCAATCTCTCATTCCTTGTCGAATGAAGCCTCGCCCAAAGTTCGACTCACCTCGCTCACTCCACAATCCAGACCGTCGCGGGTGGTGTTTTGAATCTACCATTGTCTCACCTCTGTCACCCTGTTCAATGCAGCCCAGTCCCACTCTCCCTTCGTCAGGCTTCACTTTTTTCGCCTTTGACCACGACCACACCCCACACCATCTGCTCGCCCTGTCGTACCAGCTCGTTCTCTGATTCTCCACCATGCCTTCGCTCAAGCATGCCATGTCTCAATATTTCTCCAAGGTCGTGCATCATCTCCACGTCGAGCATCCCATCCTTTATCATACATCGTCGCTCGACGCCTGGCCGAGCGAGTTGATCGACAGGCCTGACCGATTCGTAGAAAGGGTCGAGGCATGTATCACCCATACCATGACCCCCGGGCATAACGGGTGTCCTCCCACAGTGGACGAAAAACACCATCACACCTTCCTCCGTGTGACACTCGCGCCCTCCGAGGACCACCCCGAGGAAACCATCTTCGTTGAGCGAGTGCTCACTCAGCAGGGCGGAACCACACATTCTGTCATCCCCGTCATGATGGATGCAGAGTCTCTATCCGCAGATGCAGACGCAGACGCAGCGACGACCTCAGACGTCGGGGATACGTTGCATGACCATGCCTGCATCATCCTGGAAGGTTCCCCCTCCGCCCTCATCCATGCCCACCACCTCAAAGCAGATCGCACGACCCACTTCTCAGGTTTCCCTGACCGCCGCCTTTCCCTCCTCGAATTCGCCACCCTTCTCCGTTTCATCAGCGCCCACGGTCTACGCGCCGTGTCGCTCGGAATGGACACTGCATGCGAGACGTACTCGAGATGGTTTTGCAGAGCTAGTATGGGTGCGCTGGCAGTGGTGTTGCCCACGGCGTTTCGACAGTTGACGCCCCCAAAGGGGGAGGTGGCGACCCAGATCGAACAGGCGACGCAGAAATCGGTGGACGCGTGGTTGAGGTCGACGTTCAAGACCTATCCTGCACGGGCGGTGGCAGCTGAGAACCTCGTGAATTTATTTCTTTTTCATCTATAACCATGTCCTGTGCGGCTCACGGAGCCGTGGTATAGACGAGGCAGTTGAATACGATGAACGAGGAGGAGAGAGCGAAAAAATTGCAGCAAGTCGCCAAGAGGAAGGAGGAAGAAGAGTTCAAGGCGACAGTGCAGGCAGCCTTTCGACAGGTGGATTTGACGTTGACCCAACCAAAGTCATTGGTGTCGGATATGTAGTGTACTATCGTAAGATGTTGTAACCGCACGCGGGGTGTTGCAAGTAGGAGAGGACCCTGACGGCTCGTCTGACAGGATTTTACATCCAGTGAACAAGATACAGCATCCTGTACTGCAAACAACGACTACTGAACACCCTGCAACACGAAAAACACTGGCTATAACGCCATCATTCAAAATTCTACCACTGGCATGATCACCGGTGACGGTATGGCGCATGCAACGACGCACCAACTTCCCACTATGCTCCCACATTGTAGTTCATTGTTTAATCTCTTAGCTCGCTCCCGATCTGCCGGAAAAAAACTTGATTCCCTCCGAAACGCGATCGTTGATTCGTTATCTTCCGGAACATCCCAGATCGCAGGTCAGCACGTAGCGATGGACGCAATTCGAGGCGGTTTCAAGTTCTTGCTGGGCTACCGAGTCTTCCCTCTTCGCACACATATTGCGTCTCGAGGACCTGTTTCACAAGCATGTCCATCTTATCGCGTCGTTTGCTGGGCGATCCATCGGGTATCTATGCAACCATCTCGGGAAGGGGTATATCCGCCACGCTGGTATGGGCGCTAAGTCGATAGACGCCATGGGTGGTGGTGCGAGAGACGGGGGATCAGGTAATGCGGGGGTTTCTATCCTGTCGAGGTAAGGGTGAGGATGGACGGGACGTAGTGGACGTGGAAGTACAGATGTCCATCCGGGAGATGTGGGCGCATGGGATCGTGGATATCCTTGAGGAGACCTCTTTCAATGGGCTTGTCGTGGCTCTTCGATGGACGGGTGCTACATGAATACAAGACTTTCTGGAAAGAGAACAAAGTAGTCACGTCGAGATACCCACAAAGGTCGCGCTCGTGACAATCCTTACCCTGACATGTCTCTCCGTCAGCCAAATCAACCAATCCAATCATCCCTCCGTTAAGGTAAGTTACAACTGACGAAACCAAGTACAACCGTACCCACAGCTTCGGTGTGAACAACTTGAGGGACAAGCTAGTCAGAACTCATGTACACATACGCTCAACATACGCTGCCTTCTCGATGTCCAGAGTCCAAGTACTCATGAATTACTGCGCGATCTACATCTCTTACATCAGATCACCTGGATCAATGCATCCCGTCTGTGGTGTCTGGGCGTAAACACGACATCCATCCAGGCAACTTGATTGAAAGAATAGTGCCATCCGACTCTTGCTGATGATAGGATCCAGTGTGAGCCTGACTGAGTAAGTGGGAGGAGTGGATGCGCACCGTTACACGAACCCTCCCGGTCAAGGGTTGAGATGCATCGTTCGCTTGTCGTTCCTAATAAAAAGTGAGCTGTCACGACGTGGTCTACGACCACCAGAAAAAAGACACACGGGGCCTGATTTGTTCGCACTATGAGAAGGATTTTGGTTGGAATGGCTGCTAGGGTGAGCGGCCATGGAAGCTATTTCGGCTTTTCTCGCCCTCATTAACTCGTCGTGGTGTCCAGTAGACCCTCGCTGGGACGATATGTCAGATACATCGCACACTGCTCATCTACGAAGAAGAGAACACTCACTCGCGCAGCTTTACCTGCAGCAAACCTTGAAGGTCCCTCTTGGACGGCGCTCTCGCTTGCCTGCGAGTGTGAACTAGCTTGAGGATCGGTATGGCGAGGGGACTTTCTGGATAGTCCATCTAACCGAGGCACCATGCGTTTAATGCGCTTCCCAATCTCCGTCAGCGGCAACCTTTTGATTTTCGGGATTCCCGCAGATGACGGAGGGCACGGGCCATCTGGCGGCTGGGATGATCTTGGGGGCAGTGCTTCGACCTCGTGAATATGAACAGAGGATGCCGGGGACGATATCTCCAACAACATCAGCACAGACACAAGAGGACAGCCAAGGATTCACCAACCTCATCAAAATTGAACTGAGGTTCAGGGATATTGGATGGGATGTCGACCTTGTGTTGTCATGGAAGCGAGCTTTGAAAAGGAAAATGAGAGACTCGTACCTCGAGTAGGTCATGTTCCCGAATCTGCACCAGTCAGTAATGTAGGTCTCACATAGCGGGTTCTCGACAAAACTGCACTTACATTGTTGAAGTAGGATGAGGGAAGCATGTCACAAAGACTGCGAAGTGTGATTTTCTGATATCCGCCCATTGCAAGGTCATAATTCCCTGAGATAGCCATTGATGTGACGACAGCTGAATGCTGGATGACAGACGGGATTTGTTCGTGCGTCGTCGTGTCCCAGAACGAGACCGATGAGTTTGAAGAAGCTGCAATGAATGTACCATTGCTTGCAATGGCGATGCACCTAGGATCATCCTTGCTGTGAATGGGCCATTGAGAGCGTGTCGCCCCGGTGGACACGTCGATACAGTTGATATTACCGTCGCGAGACAAGACGAAGAGTTGCTGGCTATTGTTAGTCCAAGCGACGGACTGGTTCAAGAACGACTTGATTTGGATTGGAATGTCGACGAGGAGGTGGCCGTCCTGACTGTCATAAATCCGAACAGAGGCGCGGTTCCACGTTGCAGTGGCGATTGAACGTCCGTCAGGCGAAATTTTGACCGCAGCAATCCAGTCGTTGTGTTTCAGCGGGCCCAGGAGTCGCGCGCCAGTTGAGAGCGACCAGACACAGACAGTCTTGTCGCGCGATCCGGTCGCGATTCTCGTCCCATCCGGTGAGACGTCCACCACCTGCACCCATTTGCTGTGTCCTTTGAACGTGGTCACCTTTTCGTGGCTCTCCACATTCCACACCGTCACCTCGCCGCTTTTCATCCCACTCACGACCCACTTTCCATGTCGTGACATTGCAATGCTGCAAACAATACTCCCAGCATCCATTGGCATCCCCACCTCCACGCCGTCTCCCACTCGCCAACGTCGAAGCTTCCCTTCCCCGCTACCGCTCACGATGTGCTTCCCATCAACGAGGAATCCGACTGACCAAATGGTGCCGTGAGCAGTAGTTTCGATCGGTTTTGCTTGCTGTTGATGGACGGTGCTCGGGGGACTTTTCGCACTCGATTCTTGGGTCATCGTCAGTATCGCACTCTCAAGTGTCTCGCCAAGATACTCACTATTCCTTGGCTGGATGCTCTCTCTGCGAAACACATTTTTTGGCTGTTTGTGTTTTCTCCGAACCATACTTGTCGCCACCGTCGGGGGGTGTCTCGGACCCATGCTTGGCCAGGTGACAGAGTGATGGAAAGAAGAATGCGCAGTCGTCCACTCATGGTACGTTACCGCCTGGCATACACGTGCCTTATCGACTCGGATATGCATCAGTTCACACACTTATCATTATCTCTGGGCGCCTGTTGTCACCTCGGTCACCTGAGAGTTGTCGACAGGAAATATCGCGCTCGAACCGGTTGGGAACGAGAAGCAGCGATCAAGCTCAACCCATGGATGGCGACCAGGAATTATTTCGTCGCTTCCTCTTTTGTTCGTGTCTCCCTATACCTGTCATGTAGTGCGCAATAAAATACCTCACTCTTGTTTTATAAAGTGTGCTTCAGCCCGACGAACGGATATCACCCACACCCCCACTCACCCCATGCTCCATGCGCGCCTGGCACATGCGCAGTGCAGTCTGACCACTGGCGATGATCGCTTTCGAAAAACCAACTTTTGAAGGAGCTTTTCGTCGGTCGTAAACCAGTATTGTTCTGGAATATCTGAGGTACGTGAGTCATATCGCGAGATCTTGCATATACGAGCTCGAACCATATAGTATTCAGAATGGGACATCCGTCAAGCCTTCCAATTGTGCGCAAGTCCTCCTAACGAACCACACCCGCCCCAAAGCACGGCTTCGTATCGAACTCTCTCCGCTTGATACCCTTGAACGTCCCCGTCTCGCCTAGCCAATCGATTCTTTTCGGCTTCGCAACCCTGTCCCACAGACGAGGATGCACCGCATCAAATCTGAACTGGATATCAAACCACAGCGACCGGCGTCAGAGTCTTTTTTCATCATCGAGTCAGACATGGACCTTGCAAAATTTCTTTCGCACCAAGTTGGGAACGCAAGAGTGCGTCACGGGAGATCAGCACATCTCAGATAGATCATCTGCGCATGCACGGACTGACTTGTTACTGCTTTGGCACTGTCACATGGACCGGCCTTGCCAATTCGAAACCGGAGCAATCGGGATTATGGGGACATCATCAGAGGCGTTTCGATGATAGGGCCGTTGTACCCGAGGTACCGAGTAATGACCTCACATTATGTGCCAAAGCACACTCGAGTGCCTCGGGTACTTATATTCGAGACCACTATATGGTGCGACGTGGGTAAATTCAAGGGATATTCAGATGTGGTGCGCAATAGCACCCTGCTACACGCTCTGGTCAACAGGCGCGTTGTTTCCTGTATGCTTCGCCATATCGGAGCGCGTGGTGGGGAGCATCGAGGTACTTGACGAGGTGCAGACCTGGTGACTGCAAATCGCAATTGGAGATGGGAGACTCCTAAAGGATGTTTATAAAATGCACGTCGTGGTGATTGCTTTATTCGAACGTGCACTGGACTCGATGGCGCACTTGGTTTGTGTGTAACAGGCTGGCCTAGGGAAGCCTCGTGATACAAACCACATCCTTGCGGGATTTTTCCTCCAGATGCCCTCCCCATCGCGCCACTGATCCCAGTTTGCGGCCTAACAATCGTAAGTCTTGTTCCGATGATGTCCAATAGACTGGATGATGCGTCGTGTTGGCTAGGCGCGCACTCGGCCCAGACAAGATGGCTGCAAGATTCGACATGGAAAAGATTTGTGACGATGTCGGACAATTGCCCACCATCGACATGCTTGTGCCCCTCGAGCTCTCTGAGTCGGACAGACTTTGGATGATGTGGAACGGGTGCTGGAACTGGAGCTGAGCAGCAACAAATAATGAGGATGACGGCAACAGGAGTGAAGAAACGTACTTTCGAGCGATCATCCGGCTGTCTCATGCATGAAGAAATACATGTCCGGTATAGCAGTCCCTCCCAATGCCGCAAACCCTTTTTATGTTTATATCTATTCGTAAAAACGGTCCAACAGATCCAAGGAGGAGGGAACCGTGTCATTGTCAGCACGGTCATGAACCAGACCTCCATCCCAGAAGAAGACAAGAGGCGGGGAGAAGCTGGGATGCAATCGCCACCTCTTTACGTCTCCAAGATGTACATGGGTGCTTGGCCGTGTATGTGTTTTCCACGAGATCTTGGCAAACGTCGGGTAGGTGATCATCACGACGACAAAGTTGAAGGTCCGGTTGGATGCTGATCAAACGATTACAACCATCAGGCACGATCGTACGGGACTTGGAAATTGGGAGAGGAGGGGATGGGAGTGGGACTCCTTCACTGCGTTTGCCGGTGGGCCTCGCAAGGGCCCCGACGCGTAAGTTTAACCCAAACACTGTCCGATCAGAGATCCTGGCAAACACTGGGTAGGTGATCATCACGACGAAATTGTATGCTGACCAAACGGTTACAACAGTCGGGCGCGATCGTGTGGGAGTTGGGAGTTGGGAGAGGAGGCGATGAAAGTCGGACCTCACTGTATTTTCCGGTGCCCTGAGGCGTAGCCCAACCACAATCCGATCATATCGCCGAGTAACAACCACCCGGATAACTATGATGGAGACTAGGGACAATCCGGAACGAACAGGAAAAGGCAAAGAAAAAACGTGCGTAGAACCAAGCGACGACTGACCACTCCATCACGTGGAGGGTGCCGAAGTAACAAGCTGCTGATTATCTGCGCCGTACTGTCATTAATGCTGCCAACAAGACCATAGTAACGCCTTGATCGATCGTACCGACGTGCACGAGCTTCCGTCTACCCACGCGGTTGACGAGTGCGATGGCAATACAGGAGGAAATATTTGGTCTGTTGCATGCTTCGATTCGAGTCATAGATCTTCCTCCGTGTAACACTCGCACCCTCCGAGGACCATCCCGAGGGAACCATTTTTGTTGAGCGAGTGCTCACTCAGCAGCAACGTCCTCAGGTGTCGGGGATACGTTGCATGACCACGCCTGCGTCATCCTTGAAGGTCCCCCCTCCGCCCTCATCCATGCCCACCACCTCAAAGCAGATCGCACGACTCACTTCTCCCGCCGCCTTATCCTGCTCGAAGTTCGAGGCGACAGTGCAGGCAGCCTTTCGACAGGTGGTCAATTTCATGTTGGCCCAACCAAAGTCATTGATGTCGAACATGTGGTGTAGTATTGTAAGATGATGGAACCACATTGCCAGTAGGAAACGGGTCGGCTGACAGGATCTTCCATCCAGTGAACGGGATACAGCACATTGTGCTGCAAAGGTTTGGATTATCAACGACTACTGAACATTCCGCAACAGGAAGAACACTGTAGTTACCACGCCATCATACAAAATTCACCACGATAACTGGTGACGGTATTGCGCACGCAACGACGCACCAACCCCACACCGTGCTCCTTCATTGTCGATGATCGTGTAATCTCATAGTTCGTTCCCGATCTGTCGGAAAAACTTGACTCCTTCCGAAACGCGATCGTTATCTTCGAGAACATCCCAGATCGCTTGGTAGATGAGAATGCCGGGGAGTTTGAACTGATTTAAACAGTGTCAATGTCTGGTTGCAAACTATCATGTAGAACATACGTTTGCGGCGGCGCTCCATGCTTCAATGGCTGAGCTACGAACCAATACAATGCTCGCCCACTTGGTTAGCAAGTTGTTCGGAGTCGAGGGACTGAGCAACAACGCCGTAGAGTAAGCTGTGATCGCTTCATCCTGTTTCTTGGCGCTCGATACCTTGTCTCCAATGATTTCCAGGGACGATACGCATTTGCTCTTGAACTCTGATAGCAGATATTTAATTCCTTTATCCGTTTGTACGACGCCAAACCTCACTATTAAGCCAGTCCGTTATTGGCTTGTCGACTCTGACCTCCTCAGTCATGGTATTGGTGATCTCGAGAAGAGAGTGCGCAGCTTCGATTGTGCGGCCCTCGGCGTACAGGACTTCGCATTGGTCTTTCTGCTCGTGCGCATGAACAATCTGGGCAAGGGTATCGGCATGTTTGGTGCGGAGCTGCTGGACGGAATTTTCAAGATCGGCGATTTTGGTATCTAAAGGACTGGGGTATGAATAAAGCGCCGTCAGGGTAGCGATGCACGCACTCGCGTTCATCTCCCGTGCACGAAGCGACTCGATGGTTTTCCTGAAGCTATCCGCCGCATGTCGGGAGACGGAGAGCTGGTCTCGGAGTTCCTGAATGGTTTGTTCCAGGCACGCGATTTTGCTGTCTAATGAACGTGAATACCAACGGCACGCGAGAGTGTTAGTAAACGCACCCGAGTTCTCCTCTACATGAAGGGACCCGAGTGTCTGTTCGAGACCGTCCACGCATCGGCTGGCCGGAACTGGTAAATTCTGCAGCAGTTAATAACACGGGGGGCTCACACAGCAAGATTTTGATCAAGTACACTTACATTGTCAGAGTAGTGTGAGGGGAGGATATCACGGAGACTGTGTAGGGTGATTGTCTCGTCCCCACCGATCACAAGGTCATTATTTACTGAGATAGCCATGCAGTTGATGCAAGTCGTATGTTGGATGACAGGCCCAATTTGCTCGTGTGTCTTCGTGTCCCAGAACGAGACAGAACTCCATGCGGAAGCTGCAACGAATGTGCCGTTGCTTGACAGGACAATACACGTGGGACCATCCTTGCTGTGCATGGGCCACCGAGAGGACGTCGTCCCGTTGTACACGTCAATACAGTTGATGTTGCCATCGTGAGTCCAGACAAATAATTGCTGGCTATCGCTGGTCCAAGCGAGAGATTGGTGAGGCGTGTTGTATTCGACTGGGATCCCGATGAGAGGGCGGCCGTCCTGACTGTCATAGATCCAAACGTAGTTGCAGCTCCACGCGACAGTGGCGATGAAGCGTCCGTCAGGTGAGAATTGGACGGCAACAACAAAGTCGCTGTGTTGCAAAGGGCCGAGCAGTCGCTGACCAGTCGAGAGCGACCAGATGCAGACAGTCCTGTCGTCCGCTCCGGTCGCGATTCTCGTCCCGTCTGGAGAGATATCCACCGCATACACGCGATCGCTGTGTACTTTGAACGCGGTCACTTTTTTGTGGCTCTCTGCATTCCACACTGCCACCTCGCCACTTACCGCCCCACTCACGATCCACTTTCCATCTCGTGACACTGCGATGGCGTACCAAACATTACTCCCTGCATCCATTGCCGTCCCGACCTCCTTACCATCTTCCACCTGCCAACGTCGAATGTTTGGTTCTTGACCACTGCTCACGAAGTGCTTCCCGTCGGGGAGGAAGGCGACCGAAAATATGTAAACTTCATCATCCATTTTGATTTCGATTGGTTTTGCCCGCT
>JBBPQD010000330.1:0-13148 GCA_038092355.1 Caloboletus inedulis
CGAGTAAACGCGACAAGCCGTCTCCTGCAAAAATATCGACTACCGTGAGTGCCTCTGGGAAGTCTAGGCTCCAACCCAAACCCAAGGCCATATCCAAACTCAGGCCTGGTGCGTCCGAGGAAAAGACCAAGACTCAGGTGGATGACAATGAAAAGGATGAGGATATGGACAAAGAGGAAGAATACAACGACATGTCCATGATCATCGACACACCGGTGTCATCCACAAGCCGTGGCGGACCGAGACGAAGTGCAGCACACAAGGCTACTACGCGGTTAAGGGAGATCATGCCGGACGTGGTAAGTTTTGAAAGGGAGCAAAAACAAGCGAAGCGGCGGCGGAGTGCGGGTTGGGAGTCGGTCGCGTCTTTGGTGGGAGGGGAGGATGGAGAGAGGGTAGAGAAGGAGGGCGGAAAGAGGAGAAGAGTGGCGGCGGAGATGGAGGAAGAAGAGGAAGAAGCAGAGGTGGAGGACGTCGTGTTGGTGTCCTCGGTCAAGACAAAACTGAAGCCTATCAATGGGAAGGGCAAGGCGAAAGTGATAATGTCTGTGGGCTCCGACGAGGACATGGACGATACACCGGTGATAGTGCCCTCTGTCAAGACAAAACCGAAACATATCAATGGGAAGGGCAAGGCGAAAGGGACAACGGCTGTGGGCTCCGAGGAGGACATGGACTATCCACCGGTGAGGAACAAATCGAGTGGGCCTCAGGAAAAGAAGGGTGCTCGTGGGCAGGGGAAAGAGTTGGCCGTCATCCGACTAATGACGACTGGCGTAACCCTTTCGGACGACGTTATCAAGGTCAGTCTTGCCTTCCTCTTTCAAATATAAGGGGGGAAATCCTAACGCAGAACATCCCCATGACACAGCGTCTCACGAAACTGGGCGTACAGTTGACGACGAAACCGACGGACTGTACGCATCTTGTCGCCAAGGGCATCGTTCGGACAGAAAAATTCCTCTGTGCCATGTCTGTCTCGCCGTATGTCTTGACCGAAGAATGGGCGAACGCAAGTGCCAAGGGTGGCAGGCTCCTTCGTGCGTCCCAAAGTTCAGTCTGAACATAGTCTCTCGTCGCTGACCCTACCCACCGTCTTCTATAGCTGAAAATGACCACCTCTTGTCCGACACGACTGCAGAGCAAAAATGGGCGTTCAAGTTCGCGGATGCGATGGCGCGGGCGAAGCAACCCGAGGGGGGTTCGAGCTTGTTCAAGCAAATGACATTTTACGTGACGCCCAAAGTCTCTGTCGACACCAAGTTGCTCAAAAACGTCGTGTCTGCTGGAGGTGGCCAAGTTCAAACCTCCACGACGCCCACAACGCGCATACTCAATGGCAAGCCAAATCGATATGTCATTTCCTGTCAAGAAGACAAGGCGATTTGGCGGCCCTTGGCGCAAGAGGGTTTCAAGGTTTATTCGCCCGAGTTGGTGTTGAGGGGCGCTTTGAGGCAGGAGATTGAGTGGGAGAAGGGGGAATGTTTGGTAGCGGGATGATCCAAACGATGTGCGAATCTCGGCAAGATATGGATTGGGAATTGGTTTGTATATCTACATCCAATGTGTGTGTGTGTGTGATAGAGATACGGTATTCGTTATGTACGAGCGTGTCATGGTGCTTTGGGTCAATATCTATTATCTTGTTGAGGGATGCGTGTTCGCAGGAGTACACCCGAGGTAATTGATGATAGCGAGTACACGGCGATTGTACCCGGTGGAGCATCTGCAAAGCAGACGAGCAACGTTATCGCTTCACGACTGTTGAGCACTTCGCGAGCTCTCTTTGAGCCCTCTCATTGGCTGATGAGCACCTAACCGATCCCAAAAAGTGTCTTACAGCACGAACCCTGAGGCTATTCTAATTTGGGCACCCAGAAACCTGCGTTTTCGTGTTTTCGCGTTTGCTGATGAGGCTCTCACCTGCGCCACGGTGAATGACCGAACTCGTGGGAGATGCGCCGGTCGTGATCAACAGTCAGCTGTGTAGCCCGATCGCCAGCTGCTGCCAGCATATGCCATGGCGGTGTTCACGACATTGCACTGGCTTATGACTGTGCTTTATGGCACGATTGTTGTATTGGGTTCTCTCGTTTCTTACTGAGGGTCATGATTTGACGGCTTACAGTGCGAGGCAGTCCCGTGGAAAGCCATAGACAATAGCCATGAACACGGCGATCCGATGGCGTTTCCAGGGTCCCGCACTAGCTGTTCGGTCTTCGTGAAAAGATGGGATCACAGTGATCATTAATGCATTACCATCATCTGATTCTGCCTCCCTCGAACTCTTGGCATCCATATCGTCATCAATAAAGTAACTCACACAGCCCTGGCTCCTCATTCAAGAGATTTTCAATGATGAGGTTCTGGGAAGTCATCTCAACCCATGTTACATCCGACAAGTCGGACTCAAAAACTTTTTTTTTAGATGGGCGGTGTGCAATGTTGAAGTCGGTTTACCTCACAGAGTCTCGGGCTGGTCATGAAATCATACTTAGTTCCCACCTCGTCGTCAAGCTGGCATCCCTTCTGTGAGCTTCTACTCATCGATGCAAAGAAGTCGGAATACTTGCCTTTGTGATTTACTTTTCACCCGCAGCTCATCTATGATGATGTAGCCACTCGTTTCCCGTTCCCTTGTCCCTTGTCCCCAACATGTCCTGTCTTAATACTCACATGTCAAGTTAGCCACTGGGGGAGGATAGCAATTTTAGTGACCTCTGACTCGCCGCTCTATCGTACCACGGTTCCATCTCGTTTTATCGGTCGGATGTCATCGATCTTCCTTGACGAACAAACCCCGGTCTCCAAAGCACTCGCCTTTCGCCTCCTTCGTGTCTTCGTGGCCTAATGAAAGCACTCAATCCACACAATCGAGGCTGGAAATATCCGCTTTTTCCGCAAATGGAACTGAGGCGGTTTGCTAGATGGGAGAAAAGAAACGGGTACAGAAGCAGGTGAAGATGTCGATGAAGCGATGGCCCAGATTGCTGCGGTAGAGCAACTGGATCATGATGCCGTTTCCGTCCCGGATGCAGAGTTTCCCACGGGCTCGTTTTCAACATGTATTCGTCCCATATGAGGTGCATTCGCAGTTGTGTGAGGTTGAGCATATGTTTGGGCCCAAGTCGCGATGGAGTTTCGTTGAAAGTCAGTGACTCGCAAAATGCTGAGTTCAATGGCGAAGATGGACAAAATACGTGACGAAAGGTGTAGGTGGCTGTGCTTGCTTTTAATATGCTCGATGGGGAGATCTACGACTCGAGAATCGTGGAAAACCTGTCCCTGCCAGTGAAATCCAGCAGCGGGGACAACGTTTAGCTTTTCCATGGGCTCGCCATTGGCCATGACCTGTGGCAACGACTGCCCGCCGTGGCTCTTCAAACACTGTGTTATGTCCTCTCGTTCTTCAATGGGGCCATGATTCGATGGCTTACACTGTAAAGCGTCAAATCATGATCTCAGTGTACCGCGAGCTGTTGTCATGTTTAGATTGCGCCACTGTGAGATCCAACGGACAAGGCACAAGGCACGACTGGTCATACAGAGCTCCGTCCCAAGTTTATCAGCCTGGCTGCTCTGCACAGCAGGAATGACTTCAGCTTAATCTCCCCCGACTGGTTCGATCCCTACTGGGATCCGAGTCACGGTCGGTCGCAGTGTGCGTTCGTAATGTCTTTTACCGTGTCCGAGGTAGCTGGGCTACAGACATCCAAGGTGAGTCTTCTCCTGAGACAGTGTTTGGGCACCCACTCACCCTTTCCTTTTCTTCCCTGTTCTCGGATGCACCGTGCCTCGGGATAACGGTGTTGTCAGTATTTCAATGGTATGTCCTGCTTTCGCAAGTAATCCGCATTTTTTTTTTTTTTCGTTCGGCGCCATGCTCACATATGGATAACCCTCAGTTGCTGGCATGGCGATTCTGATGAGGAAGATCCGCCTAAGAGATGGGCATTCCTATGATGCAAATAGACTACTGGTAGATATTTGACTACGCGATCACGCTCGAGGATGAAGTATGTGGACACGATGGAATCGTCATCAATGCCTTAATTTTCGTCAGGTACGATGGGTGTGGGGCCGCAGCTGGGATACGACACGAGTCGTCTTTACAGTATCGAGGTATCTACCTTTCGTGGGCATGGGGATGACTGCGTATGGTGAGTGTATCATGGCGAGTTCTTTTTAAATTTCCTGAAAATGCTGCGCGGGAAGTTGCCTTGCGCTCATACTCAGAGGTATGTCCAACGTACTATGCGTGTTGTTGTGGATCCCTAATCGAATATGGTGGTATTGATAATATCTTTATGCGCTGATAGCACTGCGGACCGAGTTTGGGAGAGAACAGTGGGTGGATGGGTCGTTGATGTCTTGAGGACGCTCAAATTGATACCTTTTTTTTTTTACCAGTCATTCATATACTGGGTATTATCGCTGCGGAAGGTTCGTCCCCTCACCTTCCTCCGTGAATAGTGCGTGAATGTCGTTTGTCACCAAGTGCTTCTGGTTCTACGCACGTACGCGTTTTGGCAAGGGGACAAACGGGTCTTGTACGGCCTTCTTGTATACGGTGGCGTGAGTCGTCTCTTTGCCGTTGTATTTCCTTTGAGTTCGCTCGAGCAGACAACGGCCCAGCTTAGGTGACAATCGGTGCAGCCATTGCGATCAACGTCACGCCAACCGCGCTTATCCCTGGACGTAAGTCTCGAGCTACCTCAGTTGCTCTTTTCTGAATCCATCTATTTGGTGAACAGCAAAAGATCCCCAGGGTTGCTTTTTGATCGCCTCTCGAAATGGTACTTTCGTATATTTGTTCTTACTCATTTTCGAAACAGGTGAGTAACCCGTCGCATCATTTCATCACTCCATGCTGATTTTTTTTTCCCAGTGATTTTGTCTTTAACGGTCTATACGCGTTTTCGTGCCTATCGTGAAGTCAACGGATCTATTGTACAAACAATCTATCGGGATGGCATGTTTTACCTCGCCTGCATCATGCGTAAGATAACTCTTCATGCCAGTAGGCACGTAGCTTACCTTGAGGTGTAGTCATCACATTCGCCAACGTGCTCGTTGACGGTATATTTCCGGTAAACATTCTTCTTCTACGGCACGCAAGAATGCTAACGAGGAGTGTCGTCTTCAGTTTCAGTTCAGCGACCTCTTCGACCTGTGTGTGACACTACGTTCTTTACACCTTTCCCTCGTATAAGCTCTGACGACGGTTGCTTCACTTGCAGACCTCAAATCTCCCTCCACAGTGTGCTTGCATCGCGCATCACGTTCAACCTACGCAAGAGCTGCCACCGACTAGAGAAAGGGACAACGACAGATTCGGTCATGCCAGTCAGCGATATCGCATTCCGACCGCCCCCGAGTTCACAGTCGAATGGTTCCGAGTCGTCTGGATCGGGGTCGTAGGTGTGATTAATATCTGCATGGGTGTACACGACATTGATTGGAATCCCATTCAACTGGGACTTTTTTTTGGGATTCCTTGTTTATGGTCCTGTGAGGCGAGACACAACTCTTGCCATGTGTGTGTATGGACTTTAAACAAGTTTAGTTACAAGGTACATGCAAAGTAGTGTACGTACTATTCTTTGGTACTTCAGTGTTGATAAATATGGATGATTGTGATTTCGTGTGATTTTTATTATTATAACTTCTAAACGTGAGAGTAGAAAATGAGGTGATGCAACTGTGCACGTGGGGGATAATGCCATGCGTGTGGCCGTCTACGTGCAATTTTCTGTCTTTGGGGGGGTGGGTGGGAGTATGTTCAAGCCAGCTGGATGCACGAGGGAATGAGAGGGTGTGCTTTACGTGTTTAGGGTCGCTGAGCAAGGTCGATAAGGGTTTCCCTCCTTATCACTGACTTTGCTGCGGAGCTAGGACGTTAAGGGTATAGGACAAAGTTTGCGATGTTTGCTTCGGGTCGCTGAGCAAGGATAATAGGAATCCCGCCTTTTTACTGACTCTGCTGCGGAGCTAGGACTTTACTGTATCGTTGGCTGATGTTATCTAGAACATTATCTGGCATTTGCGATGTTTGCGGGGAATGCCGCCAGAGAGTCTTGAGAGTGAACCAAAGCAACACCCTTCGCCGAAGAGGATCGGAAGGAGTCGACGTGGTTCGATAATTAATTTGCCATGTTCTCCAACCCAAAGTAGTAACGCCGAACTGTAACAGGCACGAGGAGGATGAAACCTCGGAGATATGCTCGACCTGTGTGAACATGACATTGTGTCCGAGGAGGAAGTGCAGACGAAAAGGCAACCACGTAAGATGCACAACGGACAAGTATCCTATGTCGTTAGTATACTGCTGCCACTATCAAGTCGCACTCCGCTGGTCTTCCAAGTTCCAACCGTAACTTTTGACCTTTCGTGTTTTGATCGGATCTGAGTGTTTTCAGCGTTTCCACCCGCATAGGTGGCTGTCAATACAGCCAAGGTGTGATGCCGGATGACCGGGGGACACGCCAACTAACAAGAAGTTACACACGCACTGAGTTGTTGCGACTTCACACATCGCCTGCCACACTGCAATTGTTTATGATGGTCGACTCTATTAACGTAATTTAGAAGCTCAACTTCAACAATAGAGAGTCAATAAGAAGCCCAATGAATGTCGAAGTGTTGCGAGGGGAATTCAAGACGTAAAATTTGGACGGTTGACGAACCAAAACTTCAAAATCGTCGTGCGTACGTTCGGAACAAATCAACGTGAACCCCGACTGCCATATTCATGTCCAACTCTCTTCATGCGAACTGGGAGACTCTCTCTTTGATGGTCGCGATGGCCACTTTCGAGGTCGGCTTGATGTCTACCTCGAAGCATTGCGGATAGCTTTTCAACGTTGAGGTTCACAAGACAACCTTAGCATCGACCCGTGGCTTCAAAACTCAGAACAGAGTAGACGTACCTCACAACTCCATCACTGTACGATGGCATTAACGGAATTTCGTTTCCATCTTTATCCTTCTTCTTTGAGATATCGACGGTTGCAACGATATTGGAAAACAGCATGAAGACCATGTTATCGCCCAGATATTTACCCGGACAGATTCTGTCGTGCAAGGTTAGATGTAGTCAAAGTAGAGTTAGCATACAACTTACCTGCGTCCAAAACCAAACGCGTATGCGTAGGGGTCTAGCGCGGTTTCTTTGACTTTATCTGCGAGGTGACGCTCAGGTATGAATTCATCCGAAGGGAATCCACTCTTGTCATCCCTCGTCATGGCCCTATCAAATCGGTGAGTCACACGCTCAATTTCTCAGAGCTTGGACCAAACGATACGTACGACACGTTTGGAAGCACGATGGTCCCCTCTGGAATATAGTACCCTGCAGGATCGCAATCGCTCAGTCTGACAATGTGCTGAGAGCACACGACAAACACCTACCCTTATAAAAGTCTGCCGACCTTGTTGCGCGAGCAATACTGAGGGGAAGTGCAGGTCTCCACCGCATTGCTTCTTTGATAGTTGCCTGGAGGTAGGGCAAGGCATCACGATCTTGAAGTGTCGGGAGACGCTCGGTTCCGACAACGCGCGTAAGTTCTTCTTTTAGCTTTGCTTGGACGTCAGGATACGTGGCCAAAGCGAGGATAAAGGTGAGGGTCGTGGAGTATGACTGGCACAGAAATTGGTGTGAAAACTGCCGGGGTTCATTTCAAGTATTTGATACGTACAGTCTCTCCTCCGGCTGTCCGATCATGTTCAGCTAAAGTGGACTCACAGGATGAAAACTGATACTCACCACCGTACATTGATCCTGCTGCCCAGCGAAGCGTATGCTCGACACTAGCTTGCACGTCGGGGTCGTCAGATTGGTACTTATCGAGACAATCGGCTGTGAATGAAGGTTGGTTGGTTCCCTGTTCCCGTTCCCGTTTCACGTGCTCATAGGGCCGGGTGACAAGGTTCTCAATATCTTCACGCCCACTTGCCGCAGTAGTATGGATATGGTTGAAGGGGATCCAGGTGGGGAGGTATTTCACTACAAGTGCGAGGTTAGTGTGAACTCAGCGATGGGCTAGGAATGATGTCTTACGTATTGGCATAAGGTCAACGAGGAACGCTCCTGGGACGGCTGCTTTCCCAATCATCTCCATGGTTCGCTCTGCATCGGCGATGTACTGTGACAGGTTAGAAGAATGGACACTCCACATGATATGGATTTTACCAAGTCGTCAGAGGTATCTACTGGTAGGCCATATGTCACAGCCATGATTATCCGTCCAACCGTGCTGCATGGGTGCATTCAGTCAAGTACTCGCATCAAGAAGCCACGTTAACGAACAGACGAAGTTGCCGTTCAAAGTCATCTGGATTTTCGAGCAGAGTGTCGAGGTATTTAGCAACGCAGTCGCCAACCGAGTCATACTTCTTGACAGCTTCGGGGCTCAAAGCCATGTGTGTGAACCTCCGTTGTTTTTTCCATGCGTCTCCGTATTCGAGCAAGGCCATGCTCTATATCCCTCAGCTCCTCACATGCGTTCGGGAAGAGGAGGAAAACGAAAACTTACGTTGTTCAACTTCATGAGCTCACCGACCATGGTGAACTTCGGGCGATCAGAGTAGATCGCGTGCCGTGATTCAAAGAGGTCGGAAACGCCCTCGAGCGTGTTCACGATGAGTATCCTGTTGCCTAGTGCCTCGACATACACGAGGTCGCCTGAATATTGTTCATTATGGTCAGTTATTGTTGTCGTATATCAGGACACTCGTACCATATCGCTCCTTCCATTCAAGAAATGTGCGCCAGTGCTTGGACCGGGGTATGTCAAAGAGATTTCCGACTAGCGGTTTTCTCGGTGGCCCTGGAGGAAGGGGAAAGCCTTTGGAGAGCTTAGCTTGAACAGAGCGTCTTCTCCAGAGGTAGATGGTCAGGATGACGAGACCAACTGCGGCGATATCTGCGAGCATTGAGGAAGTCCAGGGAGTGAATGCCAGTACCCGTCGACACCTTGCCACGCATTTTAAGGACATGGTTCATCGTGGCAACCAATACCTTAACATCAGTAGTGGAATGAAACCTGCTAAGCCTCATGCAGGGAATGGGATCATGACCAATTCCCGGTCGCCCAGGATCATTGTAACCGCCTCGATCAAACATTCTACGAATGGAGTTAGAACTCTGAAAACCGGGAAATTACCAGTGTTGACTCCAACGATGAGATTTCATTTCCGAATCAAGCTCAGTGCTGCGTCGTGCGAAAAACAGTTTAGCTAGTTACTAGCACTGATCAAGATGTATTCACTTACCACGACCACAGCCTGTCGACAATCGGGCTTCTTCAGTTCCCCGGAAACCAGCACAACACAGCTTCCCGGCCCGCGCCGGTTCTGATTGAAAACTGAGGTAAACATCCAAGGCAGAAAATAGGTATAAGTGCGTAGGAAACACACGATTCCCCACGCCCGTCACGGTAGTAAAGACAGTGGCGCACTGGTCGACGTTTGCGTTTTCAACTCTGATTTCAGATTCCGTTGTTTGGTTCCTTCCAGCCACTGGGAAATCTTATCAATGTTTTCTCCCCATCTCCACTGTCGGGAGATTCTGGCAACTTGTTGTTTGATTGCGGGGATTTTGGTCAGCCGATATCTCTTAGTGCATCGCAAAACGCGGCCACTACCCCCCGGTATGTACCCATCTTGGACAGGTGCATGCAGCATTCAATATTGCACTGCTCAGGGCCCCCTGCGTCGTTCTTCACTGGGAACCTGAGACAGAATGCTCCGAAGAGGCACCCATGGGAGACCTACCACGAATGGTCACAGAAGTGGGGTATGTATGTTGGCTTTCCAATCTCATTTATATAGCTTTCATTCTCAGGACGCGTCCTTCGTCTCCGCGTGTTCGGCCGAGATGTGATCGTGTTCAACGGGGTCAAAGTTGCGGAGGATCTACTGGAGAAGCGCTCCAAGATATATTGCGACAGGCCGACCTGGCCAATGGCGGACCTCATTGGTCGTCAAGATAACGTTGGATTCGTCTACTACGGAGAAAAGCTTAAGTATGCAAGGAAGTTGCTTCATTCTGCATTGGGACCGCAAGCCAGACCCGACTGGGGCCCCATGTTGGAGGACCAGACGCTGGATCTCCTCAGACAGCTCGCGGCGCCCGGTCAAGCCTGGGAACCAATTGTGAAAAAGTGACTGGCTCGTGCTTCCTCAGTAGGTACTTGAACTCAACTCTTTCACAGACATGTAGCATCCGTCATCGTCCACTTCACATACGGAACGGACGCCACAGATGAATATGTTCAATTGTCGGAAGAGTTAAACCACGACACTGGGTTGGCGTTGCAACCTGGGTGGGCTGTAGACTCGTTCCCTTTTTGTATAGCAGCTTCACTTGATGGAAGACCTGTGCACTCAGCGTCCCTTTGCAGTGAACATACTTCCGTCCTGGCTTCCTGGAATGGCTTTCAAGCGATGGGCAGGAATGGCTAGAGAAAGGTTCTATCGCTGCACACGGTCACCCTATCTAGCAACACGCGCCGCTGTTGTAAGGCCCTCGTGGACTGATTGAGTTTCAAAATTGATCGTTTGATCCTTGAAGCTCGATCAGACAGCCCCGCAGTCCTTTGTTGCAGACAACCTCCGTTCAATCCTCAAGGACGGCTACTTGGCCGATGAAAAGATTTTGATCAGTACCGCGGGAAGTATCTACGGAGGTAAGAATCACTCTCGGCATCCTTGCAGGCGGTTAACTTTTCGTTCAGCTGCAACTGACACAGTGGGTGTGAAGATCTATTGAAATTAGACAGAACTTGACATTTTCAACAGACAGTTGCCATTCTGATGTCTTTCTTCCTCCTGATGACAGTATACCAGGATATCCAGAAAAAAGCTCAAGCTGAGATATCATTACTGTTGGGCTCATCTCGACTGCCGACACTAGAGGACCAACCAAACCTTCGGTACATCGACGCACTGATTCGCGAGATCCATAGATTCCACCCCGTGATAAATTTGGTCCCACACAGTGCCCTGTATGATGACGAATACGAGGGTTATTTGATTCCCAAGAGGACATGGATAATGTGCAATGTCTGGTAGGCCGGCCTCTCTTTCGACCCCTTTGAATATAGCTATAACCTTACAGGTCCATGACCCATGACCCCACCGTATACCCTGACGCAAATGTATTCGAGCCAGAACGACACCTTGACACCCCGGTGATGGATCCCAGGTCTTTTACTTTTGGATTCGGAAGAAGGTGGGAGAATATACTAGATCTTATCATGATGAATCTTCATATCAAATCATCTGCAGATCATGCCCCGGGATGCATTTCGCAAATGCCCACACCTTCCTTGTCATCTCCCGTATTTTAGCGCTCTTCCACATAAAGCCCGTGAAAGGACCAGACGGCGAGGAGCAAGTTCCGACACTAGAATACAGCACCGCGTTCACCTCGTGAGTATTCTTTTCTACTCGATGGGTCTGAATTTGTCTCATCGGCTTCCGGTAGACAGCCGCTCCCTTTCGTTTGCGAATTGGAGGTTCGGGATTGGGAACTTAAGGAATTCCTCTGAATTACGTTCGATAAGGAAATACGCCCACCTAGCACTTTGGTGCTCGAGTCTGACACAAACATTCTTGATATATGATGCGTAATTGGTGCACTCTGTTTAGGCTCAACTGTCACAGTCCTGAATCCAGCAATCAATCGTCAATGTTCTGCTATTGTATGGCCGATATGTGACACCGTTTCAAAGAGATTCAGTCGTCTCGCTTCCGGTGGTCCGTTCAGGAACCGAGGGGTCTTTACCACCGCAGTAAACCCGCGCAAGTTATCTGGCCCAATGCTCCATCACTACGGATTGATTCTGGTGCAAGCCTTGGCCCATGCTCCCAGAACAGCAGGTTTTAGACGGTTTTAGTGTCACGGGCACCCTGGTACCAAAGGCTCTAAGTAATATATGATATCTGGTGACTCAGTGACGTCCATGGATTTTTACTTACCTTCCCGAGCGCGTGCGTGCTCGAGCATCTGCTGGAAGAGGCGTATGTGCCCGTGGGTCGTTCGGTTCAGGTCCAGGAGTTCTTGGTTCATCATCTATCGTCATTCGTTTCTCTGGGGTCACAATGAACCGCAACGGAAAAGTCTGTTGCCAGGAACTGGGTTTGCTGCACAGATAAATGAGCTTCACTCGCAAGTCATTGAGATCCTGGTGCCACTGTTTAAGCCCGATATTGTAAGAGACGCGTCCATTTCTCATTCAAGTTCGTTTGTGAGTTGTCACATATCAAACAAAGATGTGTTTACGACTACTCCGAGTGTGACAAGTCATGCAAAGAACATATGGTGATTGCGGCGCGAATTCACCTCCATGAGCTGATCGGCTCATAGCGAGGTGGTGCATTTCAAGGTCCAGTGGGAAATTTGCCTGGGTGGAAGGTGAAGCAGAGCACAAGCAAATGCAAACAGTTGTCGTGTCGTCCTGAAGGCTAGCCCGCTGCGAACGGACATACATGTCCGATTCATGAAAAAAAAAAAGCAAGTAAATCCGCTTCTCGCGCATGCACAAAATCCCAGGGATTGCCTCATGTTTCAGTCACCGCCGGCCATCAATTGTTTTGAATACTTTTATATCATGTTTGATCCTTCTGAAAAAAGACAAGATCAAAGCTTCCTTCCCCATGCATATACGAATTCGATCTCCAATTCCAATTCATCATCCTTTACTTCCTCTTCAACTGATAGTCGGAGCGCATTAAATCCGGCATCTCCGAAATTAGGAAACAGGCGGAACTGGTCTCCAAGAGTGTCTAACAATCGTACTTGAACGATTGCTGTCTTACGTCCCAATTCCTTGAGTTCCGGATCTTCGGCGCAGTTAGGGTCAGATAATCGTGCAATAACCGAACGGTAGGACTTACCTTTCGGCCACGTTCCTATTGGGAGGACAAAAGATTTGACGCCACTGCTCTCAAAAAGTGGAGAACCTGAGTGGTCCTTAGTCGTGCAAATCACGTGTTGAATCTCATGCGCGATGGACCACGACTTGGGTGGTTGGTTGCCTTCGTCGAGCGCCTTTGATCGAGGCATGTGGGGAAGTTTGTTCAACAAGCGATCGACTTCGGCGAGTGCTGGACTGCGCTTTTGCAATTTCCTTGAGATGGATTGG
>JBBPQD010000331.1:0-13125 GCA_038092355.1 Caloboletus inedulis
CACGCACGTCGGGCCTAACCTCGACGTCGTACGGACCAAAAAAAAATCAGCCCAGAGCATACTAGTATCCTGTGACGAAGCTGAACTTTAGGCACATGACGCGCGTCAATCCGTCGTCCCGGGATATCGGCCGACAGTACGCGCGCGTCTCGAACATATACTAAATGTATGTACGCACCGTCACGTTCGCGACCGGGAATGGAACGCTTGGGGATCCATTGCTACCGTCCCGACGACGAGCGTTATTCAGAATAAGCAGGCTGCACTCGCACGCTGTCAATGAGAATGAGAAACAAAGACGTCGTCGCGGGCCCTTTGAAAGTGACCGATCGTGATCAAGTCACGTCAAGCGTCACGTCATCACGCAGGTTGCCTGACATAATATTACAACAGTACTCCACCCTTGCCATACAAGACCAGCACGTTGAACCAAGTCCGTCAAGAGAAATAACACTGGTTTTGCCCCAAAGGGCACGAAATGCGAAACATATAACAGCAGCATATGTAATCAAACCCATTCTACTATCTCACCTTTAACTAACTGGCTTTGTATCAGGAGGGGAGGGGCGCATAGCGATAGGTACCGTACGAAAGAGCATTCTAAGCAACACGTCCATGAGCAGTATAGTAATGACAATCTCATCACAAAACGTTTTGCAATCAAGGAGGGGGGAGGTCGTCCATAACGCGAGACTAGAACGTCAAAAAGGGGGAACCTAGACAAGGAGGGGAACGGGTTCCAATAAACTCGAGCGCGCGCTGTAAAATACCGTCTCGGAGGTCGACACACTGGACGTACTGTCCTGACTCGGATGTCTCCCGCTTGTATCGTACCTCTTCTGAAACACCGTGACGTGACTCTTGACTAGCTTGCTATCTGAGACGGGGGTCGCTCCCGACGCGACATGACATTCATCCTCTGGGATGCTCACCTCATCGAACCACCCATAAACGTGCCATCCAGACGCCCGCTTGCCACAACCACCAACTAAATCCAACCCACCCACATGCGGCCCCAAACTCGCAGGCGATGCAGGCCTGTCCGCAGGTATAGGTATGCTCTCCTCTGGCTCCAACGGACGAATGACAGAGAAGGGTGTGGACGACCTCGGTGATGGACTTGGCGTAGGCAATTGCATGGTAGTCCGTGCTTCCGCCCCACTCTCGGACGTCCCAGCGTGCGTACACTCGCTGTCGGGTCCCTCGGTGGTTCCCTCAGTGGTTTCGACGGTCGGCGTGTTGGCGCGGACTTTGAGCGGCATGCAGAGCGTCCAATCTTCACCTTGAACTTCCTCCAAATGATTCTCCGATTCGAGTCGGGGCGTCAATAATGGCGATAGTACAATCTTGCTCCCGGGTACATCTGTACAGAACGGGAGTGACAAGGTCCAATCTGCGGATGCCCCTGGTGCTTTGGCATACATGCTCGACAACATGGGGGCGGAATGACGCCGCTCGCGAAGAACCAACAACTCCGAACTCGGCATAGGAGTGTTCAAAGAAACGGAGTCAGAGGAGAAGATGGGATGGCCAACAGTCGCCGCGCTTGACTTGCGTCTGGGCTTGCGCGACTCGCCGGCATCTAGATTCACGTCGGCGTGGATCTGGACACGTTTCGTGCCCAGCGATGCGTTCGATTTTGATCTCGAACCAAGCAACAGAATGCTTTTCGTACGGCGAACTTGAACGTTGTCCGCGGCCTCAATGACCCCGATGCTCGTTGGCCGTTTCAGTTCATGAGCACGCTTTTTCTCCGCTTTTGACGGCGAGATCGGCAGCGGTGTTTTGCCGGTGAGCGACTTGAGCGATTTGGTTGGCGATGCTGGCGGACTAGGAAGGACCGCGCGAACACCGCTGACCCAACTCAGTCGCGAGGGTAACCGTAGACCACCTGGGGGCGAAGGAGGCAGTGCAGAGGCAGGGTTGGTCGGTGCTCCAGCAATTGTTGGACGCGGGGGTGACGATATGACTGTATGTGGTGCCGTATTCATCGATAACTTGTGCAGTAGAGGCGGGAGAGGGGGAACGGGGGGAACGGATGATGGTACAGCAGGTAGAGGGCCCGTTGGCGGTGGCCGAGGCAATGAAGGCGGAGTCACTGATCGCGACATAGCCCGTTTACGTTGCCGAGGGGAAAGGCCCAAAGTAGGTACAGATTCCACATTCGAGGGCGAGGCAATATTTGGGCATACCGCAGGAATGCATGGATTGGGTGGCGTGGAAGGAGGCACGCGCGGCGAGGGGGTTCCAGAACCCGACGGCCTCGTCGTCGGAAACGTGGGAGATGAATTCCGTGCTACAGGGGACGTCGGGGATGACGTAGAGCACACGGAAACCGAGGATTCAGTCTCAGAAGGAACGTGCGGCGCGACACCAACAGCGGGACGCAACACGAGAACATCCACGTGCCGTGACGGTACAACAAGTGATAGACGCTGCGAACGCCGTCTCTGGTCAAGCACCGGGCCGCCCCGGATTTTGCCGAGAGGAGGCGACGCGCGTGGACCAAATGTCGAAGCTCGGGGAGTAGGGTCTTCATCAAAGCTTCCAGGTTCGCTACTTGCCACGGAGTGCGAGGCTTCAGTACCTCCGAAAGAGGTCTGAGATTGGTTTAAGATCCCCGAGGCAGGTTCGACCGTGCTGTGGTTGCTACTGGAACGGACGGTGGTAGCAGACCCGTTACCAAAGATTTCATCTAACGTGATCGGACCCGAGCCAGTCGGTGGTTCATTGGTACGCAAAGGGGCGACAGCGCCGGGGGACGGGTTTGTGGCACTGAACAAATCACAATTCTGACTCTGCCCGTCCGAGTCCTGCGACGTGAGTTGGAAAAGCTGGTCATGAGCAGGGATTAAAGAACCAAGGCTCGACGTTGACGTTGCTGCGAGTGACGTAACTGAATACGGAGACACAGAGTAACAGATATCAGGGTCCTTGACCGCCTGCTAGGGTCGAGTGGACAAACAAGTAAACATGGGCAAGTGGATAGTGCGTACAGTGACATTGACCTCATCCCCAGTGGGACGATTCTTACGGGGAGAGCGGGAGAATGGCCATGCAATCATCTTACGAGGCGTCCCGGAAAGGTCCTCAGGGGTCCCGTCTGGAGGATCCTCGTGTTGTTCGGGCGTGGGACGGGAAAAGATGCGCTGGAATGAAGAAGGTCTGGGGTGGGATTTTTGGGAAATTTTAGAAACGACAGCGGGGTTATCAGCGAGTGACTGTGAGGAAGGGGTGGCGTTAGCGATGTCAAGGGACTCGCTGACCAGATGGCTGAACTCCTTCACGGAAAGAGTGAGCTTCCGAGTCCTGGTCATGGAGGGGGGGATGGAGAAGGAGGGAGTTACTTAAAGAGCGGAGGTGACAATGGGGACTGCAAAAGACAAGCGAGACTAGGGTCAGGTCGGTTTTGAAATCTCATTCACAAAGGCGCCACACTAGATCATAACGTTCTATAACCTAGCACATATTTGGACAAAGGCTAGTACGGTAGCTTTTGCCAGTTTGGGTCCGCGACACCCAGTCCTCGTCGTCTTTCAAACACCTTTGTCGCTTATTGGTCCACTTGAACACGCCCAGCGCTGAGCCGAGACAGCGTACGAACCTAGTCGACGTCAGAAATGCCATGCCACGATCTGAAAAGGCTTCACGGATTGGCAAGACTCATTTCATTACCCGCCTACGCGTCGCTTCCGCGTGTTATTAAACCCACTCATGCTGATCCGGGCTGCCTCCTCAAAGTCGACATTGTTCATGTCAGTGCACACATACTAGGCTGATACACACACTGCTCTAATTCTTGCTTCCTAAAATATAGTGTCCAGCATCAATCACCAATGAATGCTTGCCAGAAATGACTTTGCTCTCAAACAACCAGATGAAACTTCGTTTACTTCAGCTACGATCCCCCGCCCCCGCTAATCCCCCAGACGACCTTAGGTACTTCTGTTACTTCTCCCATTCGACGGTCGACATTTCGAGGGGACTCGTAGTTCCGTGCTCGTCGTTGCTCCCCAGGCGGGATCTCCGCTTCCGAATCGGTCCCAAGTTAGTAGAACTCTTCTAGTCCTCTTTTCGCCCAGCAAACTTCGCACCACTCAGTTAAGTCAAAGCGCCCTCGTCGCCACAGACGTGTCGGAACATGGTACGAAACTTCACCTCTCTGTCCCATATAAGATACTTACTCCAGTCTTCATCTACATCATATCTGATACTATCCAAGCGATGTAACCTCCCCGATCTGCACCATTCTGAGTCATATATTACAATTAGAATCTCTTCGACCTGAAGGACTAATGCGTTAGACTAAGTTGAGGAGCACGTTGCCGCTGCAGTGCATCAGTCCCAACCTGCTGTTTCGCATACCAATCCCCTACGTGGAATGCAAGGTTTTCGGGGAAGCAAGTCTCTATTAGCATCTCTGTTGTTTCCCCCCTTTCCTGTTGTCGCACACAACATGTTGAGTATCACTCGCTCGATAGACAGTAAATCGGTCGCGACGAGACACGCGCATCGGAGATATCATCTCCAGGGTCCAGCAACCTCATCACATGCTCAGCCTGTCGTGCTAACAGATCCCCCACTCGATGCCGATTACCATTAGGCTCATCGGATGAGCCTAACGGTGATATCTTGAAAGTCTATCCTGAGTTTACATGAGTTCAACTGTATCTGGCCAACACATTCGGTGCCGTCGGCAAAACCCCTCAGCCGCTCGGCATGTTGGCCTACTCACACGCCGAAACCACTCACGGTGCCCGGTGGCCGCCCACCCCGCCGGCCCCATGGATTGACTACACACGCGCTCGCGAAGTCGCCCGGCTCACAGACGGTTCTCCACAGGTTGGTCACGCTCCTCCTCCGTGAGCTTCAGTTTACCGGTGAGTTGCCTACCAGCTCGCGCCGCACCCATCTCGTTCTGCAGCCCGGACTGAGTCCTTTTCAGTGCCTGACTATGATTCGTATCTTTAGACGTTGCTGCTCGTTGTACTGGCGCGTCACCGCACCAGATCTCATTGAGTCATGGTGCTCCGGTCGTAGCAGTTTGCAACCCCGCCCAGCATTCGGACGCAGCTCTCGTCCCCAGGTACACCGCCCGCTTTCCCTTTCCACGGAGTGAGCGATCTCAATTGCTTCTCAGGCCTCCACCTTATCCTTTCGGAGATACGACTGCATCCAATATTGGAAAACGTTCCCCTTTCGCTAACATCGCATGTTATTTTCTAGAATTTGTGCAACTCTGACACATATTGGTGTACGGTACGTCCTCTTTGCAAGTATCCCCTCAATTCCCACTCCTGCTTCGTTCTAAAGCCAACGAGGGAGCAACCCCCGAACACCTTTCAGGAAGAACCCGTGGGCCTTGCCAGTCTGTCACACGAAAACTCGTTTTTTTTTTCGCCTCGACATGGCCTGCTTCCACATAGGCTGCCTACTCGATCAAAAATCGCTGGCAATCCTGCGAATCCACTGACCCATTGTGTTTGTAATGGGGATCGGTTTCAGCTTTCCATGGCCAGATTTTTTTCCTTCTTTGTCTCTTTGGAACAAGAACGTTCGCGGCACCTAGCCGACCTCGAACGTGACCGCTTCCTTGAGGAAAACTTCCTCTTCCCTCACGGATTTTGGCGACACCTGATGATGATGTAATTGTAGAGCCTGATGAACCCGGCTATCGTCATAAGACGACTTGAATTCAATGCGGGTCGAAGTTTGACTCAATCCCCCAGATCCGTCTGAGTCCTGCATTGTGTCATGTTTCTTGCTCGTTCTACCTAATGCTTTCCCTAGGTAGCTCATTGGGGTTATGTGTTGCACTGATTCAATCACCCAACTTCCCAACTTTCTAGGCTTGTGCCCCTTTGTTCTCGGCGTTTTCGCGATCATGTGCTCTATTGGGTTATCCCCCACTTCCGAGACGCCAGAGGCACCCCTGGAAATCCGTGCAACGGGAGAGCCAACGGCTCCAGGTAAGCTATATTAGAAATCTCTCCATCTGTTGCTGGACATGAATGATCTTCTTACGACGAGTCGGGCTTTGTTTTCCCACTGACTCATTGTCGTACCCGCGCAGCTCGGCGCGAGCATTCACCTTCGTCCTGGGTTCACTCCCGCCTTTTGGTGGTATGTTCTATTTGTTAGCTCCTTTGAGCCGTCGTTCTTTTTACGCTTGTCTTGAGAGTGCGCCTCCCCTCAGTCCACTCGGATTCACCGTCCGATGTCGCGCCTATCCTCAGTTTCCATACGCTTACGAAATGGTACTCTATCTTCTACAGAGATGATTGCGAGTCGTAGATGAACTATCTAATTTCCATGTTGGCAATCTGATTAGCTGGAAACTGCCAGGGTTACTCTTCGAGGGCCCACTTCGAGGTCACTTTGATGTAGGGTGCACTTGACTTTACTGCGATTCACTTCGCAGCAGCACTAATTTCGCTTCCTGCAACAGGAGTGATTGAGCTATGCGATCTCGCCCGCCACTGCATCGCAATAGGATTGCGTCGCGGGAGGGGGGAGACGGAGGAAGAATGGAGGACTCACTGAATGCCCTTTTACGTGGTGTAGAAGGCTGGACCCCAGTTTTCGCGATGAAGGTTCAAAGTGCGCGTCTAGATAAGATTTTGGTTTTTTTTTTTTTTTTTTCCGAATGCTGAAGTTCAACTTGAACCGTATCTTGAATCGTGGAGGCCGTTGCGCCATCCGATCGTCGGCGATGTAAGTAAAAGATTCGAGAAAACGAGATCAAGAGGGTAAGGGTCGAAAAAAAAAGTGTGACGCTGGGCTCTCGATCGAAAGAGTTTGCAGGTTCACTGACGAAAAAAACATCCTAGCACGATGAAGAGAAGCTCTGAGGAGTTCTGTGCGAATAGCTACTCCGTTTATACTCAAGCGGTTGTCCTCGCTACGGCCTCGCTTATTTATCAATCAATCCAACCCGTGCCACGAGATCAGGACCGTCATCACTCGCCACAAGAATGGTAGAGATAAACTGCGCACAGGTACACTGAATACACGTGTCGATGACGAGGTCCGGGTGACAGCGTCGCTTCGCATAAGTACCACATACAATTACAATTATGAAGATAGTATTAAAGAACGATCGCTGACTGACCGTGCACGATCGGATATCTTGATCTTGTCTGGTCTCGCATTCCTAGGAGCACGTTCAGTTTCGAGCTGGGAAGCAGCCATGCTAGTCGCAGTCCCCAGGTCTGCGAATTGGACTATCCCGCGTAGGTGGCAGACCAAAAAGTCAAAGCAGACATTCTGATAGGCGTGCGGTTTTAACGCCGAGGTGACGTATTTCTTCCAACTCACTTGTCAGTTCAAGCTGCAGCATCGCCAGCGTTTATAATACATTTTGATATGTATGTAGATAGATGTTGGTTTACCTGTCAAAAATGAGTTGAGACAAGGTTCAGACTCAAAAGAGCAATGATCGCTGGCAAGAGCGTCCGATATGATTCGGCTAAGCGCTACTGGCACGTCCCCAGTCTTGCAAGCCTAGTAGGGATGTAGGAACAAAATGGTCACAGCGGGGTTAGCACTGACATAATGAATGGACTAATAATAATACCAAACTCGAAATATCCAGGGTGGCTGACTCAACTGCAGGTTAACTTCAAAATTAGCCTTTAAATTAATTTTTTTTTAGATCCACATTTAGTCGAGCCGTGAGTTGGTTTGCCGCAGTTAATGGAGGGGACAGCCATGTCATCGAATACTTGTCTCCCAATTTCCGCGGTATTACTATTCGGATGGGTGGTCATTCCGAATACTCGTTTGTCGTTTGCCTTTCTCAGGATGGCGCACTTTCTGATCGACTTGTCTTGCGCCGGAAATTAGTTTGATCGCTGATCTAAGCGGCTACCCCGTGTGACAAGGGTCTCCGGGGTCCTGCTTTGTGGAGGAACGTTCGTCTTGGGATTGGGTCACAGAACTTCAAACTTTGTACAGCTGCCACCTTGCTGTGTACAAAACGGGGGTTAGTCAGGTACATGAATTCTACTGGATTTCAACGTTTACCTTTTCCAAACATACTTCCATATATTACTCGCAGCACCGGGTTAGCCATGATTCGCATCTCAGCGCTCCTCCTTACCCCATATCCCTTTCGCTCTCCTGGCTGCTGAATCGCGCCAGCGATGTTCAATGATTCCGTCAGCTTCAACGGTGGTACTCGCGTCGAGGTTCTGTTCCAAGATTTCGACTCGTCATGCCGTTATGTTAATTATAAAGATAGGTCATCACCGTGCTAGCAAATTGCGGGAGAGACACTGACAGGGCCAGGCGGGCTCTGGTAACATGGATTCGACACAAACAAGACAAGGGTCGCAGCACCGAGCACATCTTGGTCAAGCTGCGAGATATCGAAGCAAAGGCTGGTCTCTCTTTGTTAGCTTGAACCAAGATCACAGCTGATGTCCTCCAAGTTCTTCAAGGATACCTCCCTCCACAGTGCTTTCCGCGATGCCAGAGCCGAGACATTCTTACCCAGAGCTCCAGATCTTCCACTCCCTGCTTCTGTCAAAAGAAGGTCAGAGGGACGATGGCCCGAATCTGTGGCGTCACCTAACAGTGCAGGACCCAGCTGTACTTCTGCCCCGTCAGCTCGGCTTCCCATGGACTCGATACAGCAGACCAGTCCACCAATCTCTCCACTGAGCCTGTCGCGGGATTCCCATCAAGTGTCGGGAATGCTTCCTGGGAACATCGACACAAGGCGACGGATATCACTTCCTCGAAGTGTCCCAGATGTTCTACAGCTTCGTTCACCACCAATCCAAATCCCTCGCCACAGGTCATTACAACCACCCCCCAGTTCACCCATCGCGTCTTCCCCGGAAGACCCAGGACTTCGTCTCAGATATAACTATATGTCTCACCCAGTAGGACCGTCTTCTCAATCCCCCACCCAGGTATCTCCACCATCACCAACTTCCTCTCGTGACCCACATTCGGATCGTGGTTTGTCCCGTGGTCTTGTTCCCCAGATTCCTCTACCGCCGATAGAAATTCCCTGTTCTCCGTCACAACAAAGCTACCCTAATTCACCACGGACCTCTTCCTCAGAGGAATCAGATTTCCATCCCCGACATCGTCATATGGCGAGAGCATCCTTGTCATCAAGTCGCCGCCGAGTAACGCCACCAAGGACCAGTCCTCCGGATGTACCCTTACCACCCATCCCCTCTGATAAACAGGATGCAGATTTGAAAATCGGCATATTCAAGCAAAGTATACTCGTCGAGCAGCCCCCCACACCTGTCCGATGCACTCTTTTCCCTCTATCGACCCCTGCACGCCCATTGCCGATTCAGCCCGTCCCTAGTCCTATTCCAGGTTCGGATGAATCGGGAAACACCGACTCAATCAATGAAAACTCATTACGACAATGTTGGCAAGAATCAAATGGAGAATGTCCATCGGATGATGTCGTCCGACAGGATAGCCCGGTTTTCGTGTTTCAAGACGATCACACTTGCCAAACTGGTATTGGCGCTCCTCCTCCATACGTTGACCAATGTGATACTTATTCTCCTCCTGACATGCCAACCATTGGCGAAGCGCTCGACAGAGCTGTCAATTTATGCGGGGGCTCCCCAGAGGTTCGACTCGAGGTCTCCAAGTGTCTCGGGTTTCATCGTGGGTATGAACCACCGTACTGGCAAACTCGCCTTCAGGCTTGTGGGCTGAATACAGAAGCAGCCAGTTACTTGGTGCATGAAATGACCCAGCATATAGACTGGGGCGCGTCATTCGGGAGAGCGTTTTGATATGGATGCCTGCGACGATCTTTTCTTTTTCTCGGGATTGGTGTTTAGATATATACATGTTCAGAGTGTAGACAACTGTTATCCATGATGCGTTGGCTTCATAAGGTCGTATATAGTACATGCTGTTCTTGGTTTTTGTGTAGTCTGCTCTTGCTATCATCAGGCTGTAGTTACCACTCACTGTGTGTCCATCGCCGTCATGACGGGGTCGCGATTCTACACCTAATATTGAAACCCAGCCTTTGCGCTCTTCTCGCGTGAATTCCGCTCGCGCGTACACGGTGAAACATTTCCCTAGGGATCACACACTTGCGCGTCGCACGAGTTGTTACAAGTGCTCAATCACGGTGAGCTCACAAGAACTCCTTGAACTTGTTCACACAGCGCCAGTTTTCCACAAAGTCCAATCTGTCTAATTGTGTCCTGCACAGTGCATCTCCTCAACGATTCTTTCACACACGGTCCCAGGACCCGACCACAGAGTCAGTGAGGGAATATATATATATAATGACAAGGGAAAAGTCCTTGTTGTCCTCTTTCACCACGACAATTTATGTGTACTCGCCTCACGACGGATCCGAAGGGTAGCCTGGTAAAAGTCTTCCGCTTCCCCTTCTTCTTCCCATACGCGCCAACGTGACTTGTTTTAGTTTATCAGGCTTTATCGATGCATATCACGCGTGTCAGTGTTAATCCAAGCAAGAAGTCTATCTGTTCCTCACGGTTTTGTGTGGCCCAGATGACTAATTCTGACGTCAGTTTGTCTCTAGTACCCTGGTGCCGTCCACCGCGAGGTCCTTTGACGTCGTCAATGTGGCTGCCTAGCGCATGTATGGTCGAACATGCAACCACACACTCACCGTATCAACGAGTAGATTTGGCTGCAAGAACCCAGTAGCGCCTCGTTACGACCAGTTCCTGACCACCCAGGAACGTTGCAACAACCCAGATGTGCGTCGTACGTGTTATCTCAACATGTGTCGAGGGACTCTGTTTCGCCATCACTCCCAACTAGTCTCCCCCCCCACCAATATTAGCTCCGGGAATCAAGGATGTTGCCTATATACAGTACCATGAGACTGACCCGGATGGAACTGACCATGTGCAATCTCTGCATGTTGCCATCGAGCACATGACGGTCTTTTGCTTCTTGCAATGCGGGGACCCTTGGGAAGGCTTGACGGGACGCCGGCACTGATCAACACCCCACATCATTCTCAAAGTTACGATGGCACCCGTCTTACTCAGGATGCCGCTTTTTCCTCACTGTACTCTGGGTCGGTGTCAAGAAAACGCCAAGATCAACCTTGAGAGCTCCAACCGCCATGACTCCATTCCCATCTATAGCAGAGTCTCATTCCCCCCCCCTCGTGTGGTTCCGAACCAGGAAAAAGGCCCCCGACAGTATGACCTCAAGTTCCGCTTAATTGTTTTTCCGACTCATCTTGGCAGAATCGATCGTACCTTTTTTTTTTTGTGGAGCGGTATGACCGCAGTACGGCTCACACATCATGATGCGGCATGATCAATACTTACGTATAGATTGGATGGAAGCAAGCTCCGCTTCTGCGAAGAAGGAACGTTCGAGGTACGCGCAGCAAGGCTGAGCGCACTGACTGGGACTTGTATGTTATGTACGTTCTCATCCATCGTTCTTCGAGAAAAAGTACTCTCCTCAAACCGTCCAATAGCAACGTCGTCCATTTCACGTGGTGCGTGTAATTAACCACTCGCTCTGGCGTTTGAATTTGGTGTCGGATAAAGGTATTATGCGGAAGAGGCTCCATGAGTAGACACGCGGTCTTTGCATTCTTTCCGAGGTTACTGTCCCACAGGCGGGTCCGGAATCAACCGACGATATGACGATCGAGAGAACGCGCGATCGGTGAGAACGTCATCCTCCTGCATCCTCCTCAAGTCCATCACAAATATAGTAGCATCTGCCATTGGGTCCAACGAGGTTAATGCTAATTCCATTGAATGTGATTCGACGCGTAGCGTTTCGAGACCAACTATTAATATGTAACTTGTCCTTTTTTTTTTTTTTCCAGCGCTTTGTCAGCCAGAGAACCAGCGATCACTTGGGATGTGAAGAAGTCGTGGACCGATGAGTGGTCTTGGGGGAATATTTCCCCAAGCAAAGAACCGGGAGAAACCGCCAAGCCCTAAACTCGGAAACACAACCCTTGCTAATCTTCGCAGTCATCCAGTTTGCGTTTCTTTTTTTGTGGGTGCCCGGGGTCGTTCGGCGGCTGAAGAGGCTCTCCTGTGGGTATGCACCGAGACGTACAAGGACCGTCGTCGCAAGTAGCAATATTGTTATCAGCGTCCTCTGGGCGTGTCCCTGAAGTCGTGCCCACCGCGCCCATATGCGCATTGACCAGAGTTGGGTGTGCCAGGGGTGGGTTGGCTGTGGTAGATGTCACTCTGTTGCCTGCGCCCACTGGATGTGTCATTGGCAGAACTGGAGTACTATCAGGCGTATCCTCGGGAATCTCCGCTCTCAGCGTCGTTGACCCGTTCCCACGTCCGCGTCCGCGACCACGCCCATTACGAGAACCTCGAGGTCGAGTACCTCTGGAGCGGGAAGCGCCACGCCCCCTATTCATATTTCCCAAGGCGTCCGCCGAGCTATTTGTGTTACCCAAGGTACACCCAGAGTCGCTTGTCGCGGGAACCGTCGAAGTTGGCAATCTCAGCCCAGGAATTATGATCTTCAGGCGAGGCGACGAATGAACGGCGAGGTTTGATTCCGAGGAACTAGTAACTTTCAGACTATCTGCGGAGGCAGACACACTCGGTTTTGACTTGGAGCCATCATCCGATCCTGGGTACATATTTCCGGGTGTTGACGATGAGCTTGCCTTGGGCAAGATCGGGGGCAGTCTGAGATTCGATGGCCGTGTGGGACGATGTTTTGGGTTCTCGGGGGTCATTTTGGGCCGAGCAGGGGCTGCCACACGGGTCTCAGCCTGTGATGGCTGGGGTATTTCTGGGGTCGTACGGTCAGAAGAGGATTGTGCGGGACTCTTCTTTTGACGCGCAGCCAAGACAGAGCCCTTCGCAGCTCGTTTGTCTTTTACCTGCGAGGTATTTTTTCCCTTGTTTCGTCTCCCGCTTGCACTTGTCTGGGCTTGCTGAGAAGCCGCTTGGGCGCGCATCGTAGGCTTCACTTGACGGCCAGAGCTTGTTATCACTGGTCCCGTGGTGGATCGCACCTCTACAGCGCGGATCGGAAGGGCTTCGGGAATGTGTCAGTCTACAGTGCAAGTATGAAAGCTGGTCGCCCACGTTCTCTGATCTGTGAACTCGTCTCAACACAAAAAGGTAGATCCTGGCTCATCTTGAA